>JAMXBD010003210.1:0-133454 GCA_024138025.1 Combretum micranthum | reverse complement strand
TTGATAATTGGAATTATTATGGTATGACATACTCATTTGGTATTTCTTTCGTTAGGTGATTTTGAATCGGGAAAATTCTTCTTTCTTGATCATAACCATTAGACCCCGGTGTCCATGGCCGAGTGAGTTCACTATCTTTAAATTACATACTTATGATTATGCTTGTAATGATAGTGGCATTAGAATTAGACAAGATAAACTTGGAATGTGCATGTGAATTCTATTTGTTGAATTAATTGATAAGAATATCGAAATGGAAAGTGCTATGAATACTTGTATGATGTAGTATAGATTGAAGTGTCTGCAATATCTATGATCGCCTATAATACGCTAAATAATATGAGATGATCTTACAATTAAATTGACTATGCATACCACATTTGAGTCACATTGCATTTGTTATTATACCTTTGAGGGAAGAAGGCATAATAGTTAGGCAATGAGGGCTTGTAAACACTCGAATGTTTGCATGAAGGCCTGAATTAAAATGGTAGTGGTTAGGCGCTTATATCAACTACAAAAATCAATTAGTGGGTGGGCACCTGAATCAACCACTATATAAATGATAAAAATTGAAATCTATGGTCATGTGGGCCTGAAACACTTAACCCCGAATAAAGGGCGTAAAATCCATTCAACATAGGACTTCCAGAAAGTCTTATATATTGTATGCTTATGTGCTTGTAGCATTTCATATGGTTGATAATATACTTGTTTGCCCTATTGTATGATGAATATTTAATTTGGGAAGTGAAAACTCACTAACTAGCGTAGCTTATACCCTCATAATTTCTTTTTGATGCAGTTCTCATACATATGGTTGCATCCCCAGACTTGGCCAAATAGATAATGCGATGTTAGGAGTGTTTTGCCATTAGAAGCTTATGATTAGATCTGTATATCTTTTTATAGTAAACCTTAAACGATCGGGTTTTACTTAAAAGATAATACCTAGCCTTTTGTTAGTAGGGGAATGCCCCTTATTAATTTTGTAACTAATCCTGAGATATCAATAGTTTATGTTGTCGAGCCTGGATTTTTTTTACTAATTTGTTCATTTCTTCTAACCCGATTCACATTAAACCCGAACCCATTTAACATGAATCCTCGACTAGGGGTAAGAAAAATTTTAATTTTGAAAATGATTTAGAGTCGCCACCGATATAAATCGGAAAAAATAAAAGCTAGGATCAATGGGTTGGTTGATCCTAACTTAGCTACTAGTCTGCGAAAATATGATTTGAAAAATCAACTTTTAAAAACCAGATATGAGGATTCGGGCTAACCTATTAAACCAAATTGGTTACCACTTTTGGAATTTTAAATTTTAACCTATCCTTTATATGCTCAAAAATACAAATAATACATAATTGAAACAATATTCACAAATCACATTATTCATTTTTTTATATGCTTATTCATTTATATTTTTTTTTAGAATGTCAATATCAACAAATATATTTCTTTTTTTTAAACAAAAAACTAATTTATAAAATAGTTATTCACAATATTTAAAAAAAACAAAAACAATTTTTATTTATTTTTTTAATGTCGCCCGGCAGTGCCTACGTACTCGCTAATCGAGATCAGACAAAACTAGTTCTTTTGAAAAGAACTTTAATTGTTGATCAATTTTTAGTTTTTGAACTATCTCAATTTAAGTTCATTAAATTTTATATTTTTATGAAAATCATTTTTGATGGTCCTATGATCTAATCAATTGATTTTCATTTCATGAAAAGATATTTTTCTATGTCAAAAATCATTTTTTATTTTGTTTTGGAAAATTCAATTTTGTTATTTTTATTTATTTTTATTATTATCATTATTATTATTTTTTATTTTATATATATATTTTTTTAATCATCACATAAACTCACAACATATTCCAAAACATTTATAATATTAAAATTATTTTTCATGCATTAATATGCATTACCAAAAGCAATTTATGTAAAAATACACATTAAAAATATTCAAAAATATATAAAAAAATAATTTATATGAAAAATAATTATTTTGATTTTTCTTTGGATTTTTCCTGAATTTTTTAATGAATTTTATGATATTTTTTGCTATTTTTTATTATTTTCTGAATTAATTATATAATAAACTAATATAAAATAATGCGGATTGACCTGGATCGTTAGATGATGCGGACGCGATCTGATCGTCTGATATGAAGACCGATCTTAGCCGTCTGATCTCGTTGACTCAATCTGAGGCGTTGATCACTTTGATCAAATATGGGCCGTCTGATCTGCTTGATTGAATCTGGGCCGTCTGATCTGCTTGATTGAATCTGGCCGTCTGATCTGCTTGATCAAATCTGGACCGTCTGATCTGGATGTTGAATCTGGGCCGCTGATCTGTTTGTTGAATCTGGGCCGTCTGATCTGTTTGATTGAATCTGGACCGTCTGATCTGCTTGATTGAATCTGGGCCGTCCTGATCTGTTTGTCCCGTTGATCGATGACCGTTGACCGATAACCGACCGGTTGGGTTCGGATCTTCGGGTCGAATCTCGAGCTCCGACGGGTGAAGAAGATGAAGTCGCGCGTTTCGGGTTGATTCCGGCGGCTGTGGTGGTTGGTGGCGGCTGAAGCTTGTCGCCCGACTCCTGGTGCGACGGCGGTCTCCTGAAGGTGGTGGCGTGTACCCAGAACGGCGGCAAGGGCGCTCCGGTGGTGGTCGCCGGCGGTTGTTCAGAAAAAAAATAAAAAAATTTTGCCGAGAAGATTTTGAGCAATTTGATCAAATCCAAGCACACTAAACAATCAAAACGTTCTAACACTCCTAAACCTCTCAATTTGGATCAAATCTGATCCAATCACTTCGAATTTGAAAAATTCGAATCCTACATCCTAAATTCAAAAATTCCGAATTGATATTTTTATGTGTGTGTTCTTCGAAATTGACTTGTGCCTTTTGATCCTAACCCCCCAATTTATAGGTTGCAAGCTCAATTTACGTTTCGTACAGTTTCGAAAACGAATCGATTTTTGCCTTTTATATTTTCACAGAATTTAATTCGAAATTCGTGTTTAATTGTTTCAAACTGATGAATTGAAGATTAATCTTTCATATTCTCATCAATCATTCAATGTGGGTAGATTAATTGTCAATTTCATCAATTCTTGTACTCCTCATTTATGTGCAATTGAATGCTCACAAATTGCATTTTTTTCAAATTTTTAGTACGAATTTTGTGACTTTGGGTTGTTTTTTACACATGAATTGTCACTAAATCTTTCATATTCCATAACTACTTTGCAATGGCATCATCAATTTTAATAATTAATGATGTTTTGTCAATTAAAAATTGATGCAAAGTAAGGCAAAAAGTCACTTTGAGAAAGATGAAAAGGCAAAAATGATAAAAAGGCAAAAATTTGCCTTTGCTAAGGTTTGAACCTGTGTCCTTGAGCTTGAGTGCGTGTTTGGTCAATGTATTTAAACCAACAGGGCCATTGGCCTGTGCCTTGATCACTTAGCCAACTTCATCAATACTTAAGGCTTTTGGAAAAATGAGTTTAATTAAATTTAAGCCTTAATTAATTGGGCAAAATTGGTGTTACAGCTGCCCCCCTCTTTGTGGTAAAGTTTGAACAAAACTTTGCCACAAAGACAAAAAGATAACCAATTTTTGCTTAGCTTCTCCTCCAAATTTTATTTTCAACAAGGAGATTTTTATCTTATGCTAAACCATCTGTCGAGTTTAGACTTTGAGATTTGCTAGGTCAACTGCCGGACCTAGCTTAGAAAACTGATAGACCATCTGTCGGTCTATATTTTGAAAAATGATAGGCCATCTGTCAGGCCTAGATTACTAGGTCAACTGTCGGACCTAGACTTAGAAAACTGATAGACCATCTGTCGGGTCTAGATTTGCTAGGACAACTGTCGGACATAGACTTAGAAAACTGATAGACCATCTGTCGGGTCTAGATTTGCTAGGACAACTGTCGGACCTATGGGCTTTGGTTTGGTCATTTGGTCTTGGTCACCATCTGGAATGGAAGGACTTCTGAATTGTCTTGATCATCATCTTGAGTGGATGGATTTCTGAATTCTGTCTTCATCATCATCTTGAGTGAAGGGATTTTGAATTTGGTCACCATCTCTAAAGGATGGATTTTGTATTTGGTCACCATCTCTAAAGGATGGATTTTGAATTTGGTCACCATCTCTAAAGGATGGATTTTGTATTTGGTCACCATCTCTAAAGGATGGATTTTGTATTTGGTCACCATCTCTAAAGGATGGATTTTGTATTTGGTCACCATCTCTAAAGGATGGATTTTGATTTGGTCACCATCTCTAAATGGATTTTGATTTGGTCACCATCTCTAAAGGATGGATTTTGTATTTGGTCACCATCTCGAAAGGATGGATTTTGAATTTGGTCACCATCTCTAAAGGATGGATTTTATTTGGTCACCATCTAAAGGATGGATTTTGATTTGGTCACCATCTCTAAAGGATGGATTTATTTGGTCACCATCTCTAAAGGATGGATTTTGATTTGGTCAGTACTAGATATCTGTCGAGTCTAGACTGAGGGTACTTGTGAATTTTTAGTCCACTGGGAGTTTTTTTTTTGATAATTTTGGTTCCATATCTAACATTGATGATAAAAAGTATGCTTCAATTTTCTATCAAAATTAGTTATCCTTGCAGTAATATTTTCTTTTAAAATAAGAACAATCAACAGACCAAACTGTATAAACGCATTCATTCAGCATTATAAGATGCTCAAATTTCTCTCTCTGATGATTCAAATGGTGTTTGGTTGTATAATTATTTGGAAGAATTTTGTGAGTCAGGCTTTGATCCGACTTCAGAGAATTTCAGGGATATCAACTTTGCTTATAATTAATTAAAATAAAATCAATTGATCATTGAAATGACAAATTTTATTGATCAAGGATAATACAACTTTACAGCATCTGAGTTCACAGGATCCTTTAAATCGGGTCCATCCATTTGGGAAAGGATTAATGCTCCTCCCGACAAGACCTTCTTCACTATGTATGGTCCTTCATAATTTGGTGTGAACTTTCCCTGGAATCTTGCACATTTGGCAGTATTTTTCTCAGAACCAAATCACCTTCTTGGAAATTTCTTGGCTTGACTTTCTTATTAAATGCTCTAGCCATCCTTTGTTGATATAATTGCCCATGACACATGGCAGTCAATCTTTTTTCATCTAAAAGATTTAACTGTTCAATCCTTTGTCTAACCCATTCAGCTTCTTCGAGCTCTGTTTCAGCCAATACTCGGAGTGAAGGAATCTCAACTTCTACTGGTAAAACGGCTTCAGTTCCATATACCAGGGAATAGGGCGTTGCCCCAGTTGACACTCTTACAGAAGTTCGATACGCCATCAATGCTAATGGGAGCATTTCATGCCAATCCTTGTATGCAATTGTCATCTTCTCAATGATTCTCTTGATGTTTTTGTTGGCGGCTTCTACTGCTCCATTCATCTGTGGGCGATATGGAGTGGAATTTCGGTGTTTAATCTTGAATTGCTGACATAAATCAGTCATTGCATTGTTGTTCAGATTTGTACCATTATCGGTAACGATACTTTCTGGAGTTCCATATCGAGCAATGATATCTCTTTTGATGAATCGCACCACAACGGCTTTTGTCACACTGGCGTATGAAGCGCTTCAACCCACTTGGTGAAGTAATCGATTGCAACTAGTATGAATCGATGACCATTTGAAGCTTTTGGCGAAATTGGCCCAATTACATCTATTCCCCACATTGAGAAAGGCCACGGTGTCGACATTGACTGTAATTCCTTCGGAGGAGCATTTATCTTGTTTGCATAAATTTGACATAAATGACAAGATCTCACATGTTTGATACAGTCCGATTCCATGGTTAACCAGAAATATCCTAGCCTCATAATCTTTTTAGCTAGCATATATCCGTTCATATGAGGTCCACATACTCCCTCATGAACTTCTTCCATTAATTTTTGAGCTTCTTTTTCATCTACACATCTCAACAGGGTTGTATCGAATGACCTTCTGTATAAGGTATCTCCACTTAACAAGAAATGACTTGCCAGACGCCTCAATGATTTCTGATCCTTTTTTGTAGCACACTCAGGATAGCTACCTGTTTGCAAGAAATTTTGATATCTTGAAACCATGGTTCACTTGACTCAATCACAGCAGAATGCGGTTCACTTCTTATTCGGACTTGCAAAGGTTGTATTCTTGCTCCTTCAGTGAATTGGATCAAAGAGGCCAGAGTAGCCAATGCATCAGCAAATTGATTCTGAGTTCTCGGCACATAAGTGAAGGAAATTTCTTTGAATCTTCCTGCTAACTCAGCCAAGTGATTATGATAAGGAATCAACTTGGGATCCTTAGTTTTAACTCGCCTCGAGTTTGGAAAATGATAAGTGATGAATCTCCAAACACTTCGAGCTCCTCGATATTCATTTGAATTGCCATTTCTAATCCCATGATGCATGCCTCGTATTCCGCTACATTATTTGTGTAAGGAAACATTAATCTGGCTGATGCCGGGAACTGTTCTTCTTTTGGTGAGATGAGGACTGCCCTATTCCACCCCTATACATTGGCTGCTCCATCGAAATACAACTTCCAACTGTTGCTTTCGGCTTCTGTTTCTGCTATCCTGATACCTTCATCTGGAAACTGATCTTGTTCCTTTAATTCTTCATCATCAACTGGGCTTTCTGCAATTGATCAGCTAAAACTTGTCCTTTGACTGAACTTTGACTTACATAAGTGATATCAAATTCAGAAAGTAGCATCTGCCATTTCGAGATTCGACCAACCAAAGCCGGTTTGCTGCCAAGTATCGCAATGGATCATGCTTCGTAATCAACTCGATCGAGTAAAAGCGTATACTGCCTAAGTCTGTGCATAACCCATACTAATGCACAGCAGGTCTTTTCTATCTCTGAATACTTTTGTTCTCCATTTGAGAATTTCTTGCTTAAGTAGTAAACAGCTCTTTCTTTTCCTTCCTCATCTTTTTGCCCGAGCACACAACCCATGGATTCAGGAAGAATCGTCAAACAAGAACAACGGTTTCCCCGGTTTTGGAGTAACCAGTACTGGTGGATTCGTCAGATATTGCTTTATCCGATTAAAGGCTTTTTCACATTCGTCATTCCATTCAATTAGGGCATTCTTCTTCAGCA
Source organism: Combretum micranthum (assembly GCA_024138025.1). Lineage (NCBI taxonomy): Eukaryota > Viridiplantae > Streptophyta > Magnoliopsida > Myrtales > Combretaceae > Combretum > Combretum micranthum. The sequence continues at coordinate 126,259 of JAMXBD010003210.1, read as the reverse complement.
GTTTAAACAGCGGTTGGCACTTATCAGTCAACTGTGATATGAATCGAGCAATGTAATTCAATCTTCCCAAGAGGCCTCTGATTTCTTTAATGTTTTTGGTGGAGGCAAATCCTGAATTGCCTTGACCTTATCAGGATCGATTTCTATCCCTTTTTGGCTAACCATGAATCCTAATAATTTTCCAGATGTCACTCCGAAAGTGCATTTTTCTGGATTCAATTTCAACTGAAACTTCCTTAATCTTTCAAAAAGCTTCCTTAACACCATACATGATCCTCTCCTTCCTTTGTCTTGGCGATCATGTCATCTACATATACTTCCACCTCTTTGTGCATCATATCATGAAGTATAGCAAGCATTGCTCGTTGATAAGTTGCCCCGGCATTCTTGAGACCGAAAGGCATGACTTTGTAACAAAAGGTTCCCCAGGCTGTAACGAATGTGGTTTTGACCTTATCTTCTTCGGCCATTAATATCTGATTATACCCTGAAAATCCATCCATGAATGAAAATAGATGATTTCCAGCGGTATTGTCCACTAAAACATCGATGTGAGGCAACGGGAAATTATCTTTCGGGGTTGCTTTGTTTAGATCTCTGAAATCCACACAGATTCTTACTTTCCCTTTTTTTTAAGTACTGGCACTATATTTGATACCCAATCCGAATAATCAGAAACCTCAATGAATCCTACTTCAAGCAACTTTTTTACTTCATCCTTGATTTGGAGGAGTAAATCTGGCCTAAATCGCCTTAATTTTTGCTTTTTAGGTTTAAAATCCTCCTTTGTTGGCAATTTGTGAACCACAATGGATGGGTCTAAACCGGCATATCGCTATACGACCATGCAAAAACATCCAAGTATTCGGTAGTAACTTGGTTAAATCTTGTGCCGTGCTCTCAGGCAATTTTCCCCCTATCCTCAGATTCCTAGGGTTTTCGCTTGTTCCCAAATTAATCACTTCAATGGTTTCGGGAATTTCAATCCTTCCTTGTTCAAAATTTTGCCAAATTTCTTGTGTTCTAAATTGATAATCAATATCATCTTCAATCTAACCCAGTAGAGTTAGAGGTGATATTGATATTTTCATTAATTATACGCGCGAGATATCCCTGAACTTCATCACAATTGTCGAATCTGGTTGAATATGAATGAGGAATGTATGAGAATATGTGAAAGCACAAACGAAATAAATTTCATTAAACTGGGACGGTGTTTAAGTACACTTATTTGAGCATCACATAATACTGAAAAACACAAAACACAATCTAGTCTTAGATAAGTTCTTACTTAAAAGACTTAATACTAGCGCAAGGCACAGAGAACCAATTTCTCAAGATCATTTCTTTGGATGAAGCATCTTCTTTGATATCATCTGGCTGCTGGATATGATGTGGCTTTGGAAAGGAATGGCTGATGTGAGGGATTTTGATATTGGATCATACTCCTTGTCGAGCTTCCTCCTTCTCATTTGGTTTTTCATTTCCCACTTCAGCACAAGTGGGGGAATAACCCAGTCCAAAGGTTCCCACCTGAGCTTCTTTTTCATCATTCATCATGCAGACTTCGTCAAACATTTGGAGCCCGAAGTCTTCTTCTCCTTCTTTTCCAATGTAAGGGACAGCCGTCTCCTTGTAAATGGCATAATCCTGTTCTCCCATAACAGTGATGAGTTGACCATTGGCTATGAACTTAACCTTCTGGTGCAGGCTTGATGGTATTGCCCTGGCAGCATGGATCCATGGTCTTCCCAACAGCAGATTGAATGTTCTGGGGATATCAATTACTTGGAAAGGAATAATGAAAGTTTGAGGCCCGATGGTGACTTCTAACTCCACTTCACCTATTATATCCTTTTTGACCCATCAAAAGCACGAACCACAGAGAGCTTGGTTTGATGTCTGACGGTTCAATCCCCAATAGGCTCAAAGTGGCTAAGGGGCATACATTCAAAGAGGATCCATTGTCAACTAATACTCGAGAGATGACTTTCCACAGCTTTTGACTACAATGAAGAGGGCTTTGTTATGTTGATCCCCTTCCTCTCCCAGTTCTTCAGATGAGAAATGATTTGCTCATTTGCAAGATTGAGTTGATTATATGCCCAAGGCTTCTTCTGATACACCCTCTGGAACTTTCACTTCTTCTAAGGCTTTGAAAAGAGCCTCACGGTGTACATTAGAGCTAATCAGCAGACTCATGAGCGATATTTGGGCAGGTATTTTGGCCAACTGCTCGACAACTTTGTATTCACTTGCTTTCATCAGTTTTGCCAATGCTGACTTCTCTTCATCTTTCTTCCCTTCTTCATTTTGCTGTTGGCATATTCACAGTTGCATTCTTTCCGGTCGACTCATAAACTCTTCCTGAGCGAGTAAGGCCACCAACCATTGAAGCATGATTTACCGCTTTATAATCAAATGGAGCGGCTTTATAATCACTCACAGCAAGGGGTATCTGAAAGGTATAGTCTAGGCTTTGATGAAGTTGATCCATCTTCACTGCCTTTGCCTATCTCATTTTGATGGATCTAGGTCCACCTCATCATGCACACAAGCTCTTCTGGATCCGGAATTCAGCGGTAATCATATTGATAACCGGTCCATGGTTTGGCAATGGGTTAGTAGAGACATTTGGAGCTTCAATGAAATCCAACTGGATGACTTTTGCATCAATAAGATCTTGGATTTTATGCCTAAGCCTCCAGCAGCTGTCTGTTGAGTGCCCGATTTGCCCCATGTGATATTCACACTTCAGCTCAGGATTGTAATTTTTAGGCCTGTAGTCTTCCTAGGCTTCGAGGTTGATCAGATTATCGGCCCTTAGTTTAGCTAATACTTGGCTAAGGGGAACCGGAATTCGAGTGAAGTTCGCCTGTTGAACCTTGATTGTTGATTTGGGACTGCACTTTGTTGAGTCTGATCCTTATTCTGATTTTGATTCTGATTTGTTGACAACACGAATGACTTAGTGGGGCCAGTTGCACCCGAAGTGTTGACCATGCTGACGGTTGAATCTTTCCTTTGTATGGGACATTTCTTGGTGCAGTATATTTCTTTTCTTGTTGCAATTTTCCTGCTGAAATTGCATTCTCAATCCTGCATCCAGCTATCACCACTTCTGAGAAACTTGCTGATGCATGCCCAACCAGATGGGAAAAGAAAGGTTCCTCTAATGTGTTGATAAAAGTGAAAGTGAGGTCCTTTTCAGGCATCGGGGTGGTGATCCTTGCAGCCAATGCTCTCCAGCGCTGAGCATACTCCTTGAAAGTCTCTTCTTTCTTCTTCTTCAGATTGCTTAAATCCCATACCGAGGGCGCCATCTCAATGTTAAACTTATACTGATTAAAAAATGCCCTAGCCAACTTGTCCCAAGTATCAATTTCTGATGGTCTAATTGGGCGTACCAGGCCAAAGCAGCACCAGTAAGACTGTCCTGGAAGGTTTGCACCATCAGCTTGTCAAACTTTGCGTATTGCCCCATTCGTCGTACATACAATCTGGTATGCATATTAGGACAACCTGTCCCGTCATATTTTTCAAATTCCGGTGCCTTAAATTTCTCAGGGAAGGCACCTTCCTCATATTGAGGCAAATTCAGGATCGCGGTTTGATCAAAACCATCGAACGTCTTCATTTTCTCAAGCAGTTTTCTCTCCATTCTTTAGCCTGAGCTTCCAGTTCTTTCTTCAACTCAGCCGCATTAAACTCATTTGGTGACTCCTCTTGCTGAATAAGCTGCCCTCAATTTCTTTTCCTTTCTGTGCCCTTGAGGATTCTTCAGAAGTTGTGGGGGTCTTAAGTTGTGCAAGACTTGTGTTAAAGCCTGCATCTGTTCAGCAATTCCAAGGAGGGTTTGTTCCACGGTGTTGAGTCTTTGCTCATTGGTCTGGTCTGTGGGGTTGCTCCCGGTGTTAGACATCTTAGCTCGGGATCTGGTAACAATAGGGCTCCTAACCGGCTTGGACGCTATCTTTCAAGTTTTTGACTTAAACTCGAATTTGCTAGACCTGGACATTTATTTATTAATATTCTTTAAAGAATAAATGAATTAATATACATATGCAAGAATGTAGATATGCTATCACACAGATGCAAATGGGGATATTGACCAATGATTTTAAAAAAAACATTTGTATTAAAAGATAATGTTTGACATAACAAAAACTTCTAATGGTTTAGAAACCTTATTTCCTAGTGACTGAATCAAAACTACTTTCTAATGGTTTCAAAGAACCTTGATTCCTAAGGACTAAACCTAAACCAACTAAACCAGTCTTCTTGTCTTAGTGGGGCAAACAATCTTGTCTTCCAGGGCTAGAATTTTCTTTCGAGCTGCCTTCAACTCGGCCTCTAAGAATGCAATTCTGCTTCCAGCACTTTGCAGGCGATCCACCATTTCCCTCTCTCTTTCTTGGAAATCTCGGTGACATACTTCCAGGCGAGCCGAAACAGCTTCCATGTAAGCAGTTGTTTCAGGGTCAGGTTCCGATGGTGCTGGTTGAAGGACATCGGGAGCTTCATATCGAATATCCTTATTCTTCTTCATTTGGCTAGCCACATACCACCTGGTTGCTCTATACTTCTTGGTTTCCTTACTTTCTGGCTCGACTTCAAAAACCGGCTTCACCTCTCTATTTTCCCATATAGCTCGGATTTGATTTAGCTTGAATTCTTTAGCTGGTAGTCTTGGTTGGATCCAGATAATCTAGAGTGACTTGCTCCAAATTAGGCTTGACAGTAATATCTTGCAGCATACCATACTGTCTGATAACACTTGAGGGATAATAACCAGTACAGCCGGTGAGTCCAATTAGGGGCACTGCCATGTATTCCTTGCAACTTAGGATGGCTACAGGGCTTTTGAACCAGCGAGCTTGCCACATCATGTCTTCAGGTGGCATGTCTTCAAGAATGGCAATTATATCCCATAGAGGATGATCATCTTCCATGTGGACCCTTTCAGCAAAAGATTGGATGAGATCATATTTCAGACTGATGAGGGATCCATTAGCCAATTCTTTTCCATAGTGCTTAATGTGGCTAGCAAACCAAACCATCAGTAAGTGCATGCTTGCTTTGAACTTGCCGTCCTTTAGACTTGATGTGATTCAGACTACGGACTTGTTCGGCTAGAAGAGCAGGAACATAGGATTTGCCAGCTAAATATTGAGAAACCAGCTCTATGACCCGGAAGTGGATGAACAAGTTGCCATTAGGGAAGAGAATGGTTGCAAAAGCAGCTACTATGAAGGCATTAACCCGGTTTTCTTCCCAAACTTCAAGTGGTATACTGAAAGTGGCTCGGTTGCTTTTAAAGTATTCAGGTTCCAAACCAGTCCATCAGTGTGGTTAGCCGGATGCAATATTCATTGCAATCATTGATGCTTCAATTATTGGTCCCCTCTTGATCCCAAAAAATTCTGAGATAACACGGACCGGGCTATGCTTGAAGTTCGGAACATAGATACCTTCAGAGGTAGGAGGTGCTTGGAGTAGTCTAGTATATTCCTCAATGGTCGGGCTAAGTACATGCTGACCCAAACGGAAGACAACTTCTTCAGGTTCCCATAGATGAGTGAGGGCTCGGAACATGGTGAATGGAACATGGATCTTTGGTAGGCTGAGGATTGGGCCTAACCTATCCTCAATGAATGACTTTTGGACCGGACTAAAACTGACAAACCATCGGTCCAGTAGGAGCATTGGATCTTTGAAAGGTTCCACTCGATTTTCTCTAATAAGGCGAGCCCATAAGCTATCGCTACTGTCGGTTGAAGACATCATTTTCTGAAATTTTTTAAAAGGTATAAGCTAATATTTACAAAATTTTTTGAATTTTTTGACAGCTTTTATATTTTTTTAGAATTTTCTTTAAGTATTTTTTTTTAAGTATTTACATATGTATTTATATTTCAACTCCATTTTTTTAGAAAAAGTTGGTCATATCCCATGCTAATGAATGCATGATTTGGTAAGGTTCTATAGGTTCCCCGATTTAGTGGTACTAAACCGGAGTGGGAGGACATTTCTTGATCTAGAGGGTGGAAAGCCACAGCCCCCGGACCTTACTTCGTCCTCCTCGCTTAGGCTCTTAAGACGGCCCTGGTACGACCGTATCTAGCACACAATCATGCTAATGCAAATGCAAAAATGCAAACAAAGAATCGAGCTTTTGTTTTCTATTTTTCATACTTGCAAGGTTAGTATAAAACAATTATTCCATAATGTACAAAAAATGATAATGTATATATTCACATGGTAATTTACAAAAAATAAGAAAGGATAAATTCAAAATTTATAATTCCGAAGTGGCTAGCCCTCTTTTTTTTAAAAAAATTTTAAATAATCCCTAGTGGTGTCGCCAAGCTGTCGAGCCTGGATTTTTTTTTACTAATCTGGTTCATTTCTCCTAACCCGATTCACATTAAACCCGAACCCATTTAACATGAATCCTCGACTAGGGGTTAAGAGAAATTTTAATTTTTGAAAATGATTTAGAGTCGCCACCCGATATAAATCGGGAAAAAATAAAAGCTAGGATCAATGGGTTGGTTGATCCTAACTTAGCTACTAGTCTGCGAAAATTTGATTTGAAAAATCAACTTTTAAAACTAGATATCATGGATTCGGGGGCTAACCTATTAAAACCAATTGGTTACCACTTTTGGAATTTTAAATTTATAACCTATCCTTTATATGCTCAAAAATTCAAATAATACATTATGAAACAATATTCATAAATCACATTATTCATTTTTTTTATATGCTTTTATTCATTTTTATTTTTATTTTTTAGAATATCAATATCAACAAATATATTTCTTTTTTTTAAACAAAAAACTTATATTTATAAAATAGTTATTCACAATATTTAAAAAAAAAAACATTTTTTTTTATTTTTTAATGTCGCCCCGCAGGTGCCTACGTACTCGCTAATCGAGATCAGACAAAACCTAGTTCTTTTGAAAAGAACTTTAATTTGTTGATCAATTTTTAGTTTTTGAACTATTCTCAATTTAAGTTCATTAAATTTTATATTTTTATGAAAATCATTTTTGATGGTCCTATGATCTAATCAATTGATTTTCATTTCATGAAAACATATTTTTTCTAAGTCCAAAAATCATTTTTTATTTTGGTTTTGGAAAATTCAATTTTGTTATTTTTATTTATTTTTATTATTATCATTATTATTATTTTTTATTTTTTATATATTTTTTTTAATCATCACATAAACTCACAACATATTCAAAACATTTTATAATATATTAAAATTATTTTTATGCATTAAATATGCATTTCCAAAAGCAATTTATGTATAAATACACATTAAAAATATTCAAAAATATCAAAAATATCAAAAGAAAAAATAAATTTATATGAAAAATAATTATTTTGATTTTTCTGGATTTTTTTGAATTTTTTGAATTTTTTACTATTTTTAGCTATTTTTTATTATTTTCTGAATTTAATTATATAAAAACTAATAATAAAATTTTGTGGATTGACCTGGACCGTTGGATGAAGCGGACGCGATCTGGATCGTCTGATATGAAGACCGATCTTATCCGTCTGATCTCGTTGAATCAATCTGAGGCGTTGATCACTTTGATCAAATCTGGGCCGTCTGATCTGCTTGATCAAATCTGGACCGTCTGATCTGGATGATTGAATCTGGGCCGCTGATCTGTTTGATTGGATCTGGGCCGTCTGATCTGCTTGATTGAATCTGGACCGTCTGATCTGCTTGATTGAATCTGGGCCGTCTGATCTGTTTGACCGTTGACCAATGACCGTTGACCGATGACCGACCGAGTTGGGTTTGGATCTTTGAGTCGGATCTCGGAGCTCCGACGGGTGAAGAAGATGAAGTCGCGGCGTTTCGGGCTGATTCCGCGGCTGTGGTGGTTGGTGGCGGCTGGAAGCTTGTCGGCCCGACTCCTGGTGCGACGGCGGATCTCCTGAAGGCGGTGGCGTGCACCTAGAACGGCGGCAAGGGGCGGCTCCGGTGGTGGTTGCCGGCGGTTATTTAGAAAAAAATAAAAAAAAAATTTGCTGAGATGATTTTGAGCAATTTGATCAAATCCAAGCACACTAAAACAATCAAAACTCGTTTCTAACACTCCTAAACCACTCAATTTGGATCAAATCTGATCCAATCACTTCGAATTTGAAAAATTCGAATCCTACATCCTAAATTCGAAAATTCAGAATTGATATTGTTATGTGTGTGTTTCTTCGAAGTTGACTTGTGCCTTTTGATCCTAGTACCCCCTATTTATAGGTTGCAAGCTCAATTTTACGTTTCGTACAGTTTCGAAAACGAATCGATTTTTGCCTCTTTATTTTCACGAATTTAATTCGAAAATTCGTGTTTAATTTGTTTCAAACTGATGAATTGATGATTAATCTTTCATATTCTTCATCAAATCATTCAATGTGGGTAGATTAATTGTCCAATTTCATCAATTCTTGTAACTCCTCATTTATGTGCAATTGAATGCTCACAAATTGCATTTTTTTTCAAATTTTTTAGCACGAATTTTGTGACTTTTGGGTTGTTTTTTACACATGAATTGTGCACTAATCTTTCATATTCCATAACTACTTTGCAATGGCATCATCAATTTTAATAATTAATGATGTTTTGTCAGTTAAAAATTGATGCAAAGTAAGGCAAAAAGTCACTTTGAGAAAGATGAAAAGGCAAAAATGATAAAAAGGCAAAAATTTGCCTTTGCTAGGGTTTGAACCTGTGTCCTTGAGCTTGAGTGTGTGTTTGGGTCAATGTATTTAACCAACAGGCCATTTGGCCTGTGTCTTGATCACTTAGCCAACTTCATCAATACTTAAGGCTTTTGGAAAAATGAGTTTAATTAAATTTAAGCCTTAATTATTTGGGCAAAAATTGGGTGTCTACATATGTTTTTATGCTTATCCTATCAAATTGAACTATCTATCTCCAACTGTTTATGTATTCTATTGTCGTAAGAGAATGCCTTGCATACTACCACAAGACTTTTGAATGACTATGGTAGTGATTCTTAAGTCTCGTTTAGCATGCGGCAGACTGTTACGTTTAGGGTACCCTTTGAGGCATAACAAACATACAACATGAAATACTCCATAAATGCATTTATATGCAAATAGATGAAAATCATCTATTTGTTGGGTTTTGCTTTAACTAACAACAAGCCTTTTTGATTTTCAATTCAAAAATTTTTCAAGTCTATAAAAAGTAGAACCGTAATCTCTCTCCTTTTCTCTCAATCTTTTGTTGTATGTTGTAGCACCTCACCTCTTGGAGTTACTAAAAACTGATACTTGCTACTTTTAGAAGGATACAGTTATGGTGTCTTTAAGTTGAGGATAAGGCCAAGCCATCAACATAAATTTTGTAGATGATACATCTAGACTGCTATTATCGGAAATGAGTCTTTAGCATTATGTTACCCATTTCAAATTATAGGTTATAAACCACGTGCTTAAAATTAAACATGAAATATTTATTAGGAGTAAATGGGTATAGGGTGGGTAAGTTATAAACCACTACTTGTACCCTATCCTGTAAGGTATCAAGTATTAAATATTGTATCCTGAACCTATCTTATGGTGCATTGTACCCATTATATTGTACAAGGTATCCCATGGAACTTATAGATTTTTTTTTATAATCTTTTTTTTTCTCTTTATTTCTTAAACTTCAAATTTATAGTCTTTGATTTAGTTTTATGCAATATATAAAACTATCTTATTTTCATATATTTACTTTAGGTCATTAATGGTACCAAAACTTTTTGATTTATAACAGTTTAGTAACTGAAAAAAAATTATATTAAGATGATGCTTGAACCTTTTAAAAGTTTCATCGAAAGTACCTTTGGCTGGAATCCAGCCATTTTCTTGACTAGTTGCAGACATCGACACTAAAAACAACCAACGCAACTCGACCAGCCACCACTTCACCACTCACTTAAAAAACACAAACGTAAAAAATTGCCAAACTACTACCATTGACGACCACTCGATCTAACAAATATTAACCACATCAACAGATTTAATATCCATAAACACACATTCAACACTATGGCAAAACAAAACTCACAATCCTAGTCACCAAACATTTTAACCTAACTTTCAAAACTAAATAAAATTCTTTCATGACAAAGGCATAACTTTAGAAACTCTAATGGGTGTCAATTTCATCGAAGTGTATGGTGTAGAGTTTAGGTTTCAAATTTGCATTTGGGTTATCATATGTTGTGGCGATGGTGCTTGATTGGTTAGCCATGGGGTTGTCGTCATGGGATAAGTTTGTGTGTTGTCTAGTTGTGGATTAGAGGCAATAGGTTGTTGGTGGTTATAAGCCCCAAAAAATTTCAGTAAATAATTTCAAGATGAACTTCGAAAATAAACTCTAAAAATCACTCCAAATTAAAACCGAATTTCAACTAGTCTTAAATCACGAACGAATTCGAAAAATTTTCGAATCTTCGGAATAATAAGAATTCTCAAAAACAAAGTAAAAACTCAACATACTACAATTCTAAAACCACTACGTACGAAAAATTCTATACGTGACTCCGATTTATAAAATCGGGTAATATAGATCCCAAAAACGAATTATTAAAAAGTAAATAACGATTAACTTTCGGAAATGAAACCCATTTCAAAAATTCCGAAAACGTTAAAAGATATTAAATACTTACAAAAATAAAATTTAAAATAAATTTCTCAAATTAAATATGTTGTATAAGCATAAATATCAGTTTCCAAATTGGCAAAGGCCTAAACCGAAAAATCACCTGGAAACCCTAACCGGAATACAATAGTGTAAGTCCGGCAATCTAGCGCCCCTAGCCCTAGAGGCCGAGATGTGGTTTAAATATGTAGAATAGCTCATAGTAATATGAGTTTATTTAAAAATATCAGATTGGTAAATTTTTGACCTATTTCGAACCCGTTCGGATACAGACTTCGAAAAGCGTGTCCCGGGGCTCGAGATATCAAAAATATACCAATAGTACCGTTAGACTCGTAATTTCATAAGATTTCTAAATATATCAGTTATATAATTTTTCGGGTTATAAAAGTTACAGTTATAACCTTTTTATCGTATTTCCATTATTACCGGTAATTGATTAGTCTTTTGCACTATTCATTTTTATTTCATTACAAAATTTTATTATTCTTATAAAGTCTTATATTTTTAGATAAATATTTTATATGTTATAGAAAATTTTGTTTTTCTAAAATTTAGTTCGTTTCGGGTCTTTACGGGATCAGATTCTGTTTAAGACCCGATACTAAAAATAAAATAAATTAATTTAATAATTGAAAAATATTTTAAAAATATTTTTATTTTCATAAAATAATTTTTTAGAATTTTTCGGGTTATAAAAATATTATTTATAGCCCATATTCGCGTATTTTGATCATACCGGTAACATATTTGTTAAAATACTAAAATAATTCAAATAATTATTTAATTTTAATTATGAAAAATCTGCTACAAATATTTGGAATAATTTTCTAATTTTATTTTATTTTATTAAAAAGTACTTTACAACCCATACCTTCAAGTACACCTTACACATATCACTTCTTTTCACTTCAATCTTTCTACACATTATCCCACAATTGATGGCAGATTTTTGACCCTCTTTATGGCTGCCATTGTCCTTATTTACTCATATTTTGACTAAATTAATTATTTTCTACTCCTTCTTAAGAAAGTTACATTACACATTTATTACACAATTCAAATTCAAGTCAAATTTCAACAATTTCCCCTCTCCTCCCCCTTTTCACGTGCAGCATGTCCTTTTGGCTGCCTTGTTTTATTTTTTTTTTCTTCATTTATTCAATTAAAACACTCATTTTCTCTCACTCCTTCATTTACTCACTTTCCCTCTTTCATTCTTTAACTTTTCTCTCTCATTTTTCCTCTCTTTCTTCTTCATTTCCTCTTGTTCCTCCATGAAAAACAAGCTGCCCCCTTCTTCTTCCATGGCTTCCACACTTCATTCTTAAAGATTTCTAAGCAAATCTTCTTCCAAAGCTCCATAGGTGATATAGGTAAAGTGTAATGAAGGTTTCATGCATCAAATGACCTTCCATAAGCTTAAAAGCTTAGGATGATGATGCCAAAAATGAAACACTCCTTTTCTCTACTTTTATTATCTTGTATTTCAATTATTTTCTTGTTTAAAGTTGATATATTTTGTAGATCTAAATTTTTGTAGCTTTGATTTTGTTTATGCCATAGATCTTGTTATTTAAGTTGTTATATTTGTTATTTCTTATGATTTATGCATAGATCTATCATCCACATATTCATCTTAGTGATTCATGCATTTAAAACTAGTTTAAAAGACTAGATCTAGTGTTTTGAGTTCATAAATGCATTAGACCTTTGTTTATGTTCATAACAACTTGCTATACATGATGATGGTAGGAAAGTTGTAGGAAACTCAAGATCTATTTTATTTTCAACAAAAACAACTTTTGAAAATTCGGATGAAAATGGAACCATATTTAGAAAAGTGGTTTTTCAACTTCAAAATGTGTATTTTTCATTTAAAATGAAGGGCTTAGGGTATAGATAACATAAATGAGTAATTTTGATGAGCAAAGTTTAGATCTATGAGTTTAAAGTTTGTTTTCATGGGTTTCATCTAGGTGTATGTTCATATTATGTGTAGATCTTAGATTTGAACTTGAACAAAATTTGTGAAATTCGTATTTTGGCAAGACCAATATTTAAAAACCACCTTCCAAGTGTCAAAATGTAATTTTTTCTTAAGAAAATGAAGGCTTAATATATGAATATCATCAAGACTTCTTTTTACAAGAATCTAATGTGATTTTCAAAAGTATTTTCAAAATAAAAATTCCATTTTCGGATTTTGGCCAAGGCCTATTTTAAAAACATGTTTTCCAACTCAAAAATGAAGTTTTTATTTAAGAAATGAAAGGCTCATAAGATATGATATGTAAGGAATGGATTTTCATGAGCTTAGATAGATTTTATCAAAAGATATAACCAAAAATGAATTTTGTAAATTCGGATCCCAACTAAGACCAATTTTTAGAACCCATGTATCAACTCCAAAACTCATGTTTTATGTGAAAAATGAAGTATATAGGTAATAGATATCATTAAGCAATGATTTTTACAAGTTAAAATGAGTTTAGGCATGAGTAAGGTGTTAAACAAGTAATGGAATTAAAATGAAAATTTTGAGTTAGTGATCAATTGTCAAATTCGTAATTTGAGATGATGCATAAGTAATCACTTAGTATTTGAGCTCAAATTGCAAGTTTTATGTGTTAAATGAAGTCCTTAGGTAATTGATAAGTAAAGCCTTAAATTTTAATGTTTTAAACAAGTTTTCCCCAAATGAATCATTCAAAAAGTGGATTTCTAAAATTCGGATTTTTGAGTAAATCATATTGGAAAACATATTTACAAAGTGTAAAATGAAAATTTTTATGTAGAAATGAAGGTCATAAGTAATAGATATAATGAAGACTCAATTTTAACAAAAATAATTATATTTTCTTAAGTAATAAATCCAAAACAAATGGAAATAATCAAAGTTAGGAAACTAGTATTCTTAAAAGTAGTTATCCTTGAAGTCTTGTAATATAAGGAGTTATGAAATTTTCTTTTAGCAAAATCATCAAGATCATGCATGCAATAGGCTCATCTCATGTCATTCATGTTAGGAAATCACTCATATTGCATGTATAGTTAAGTTATACAGTAGGAACATTTCAAACATTTACAAAACTATTTTTCGGAAATTGAAATTGTTGCTGCCCTAATCTGATCCGAACTTTTCGAAGCTTCAAAGTTTTCAAAACTTGAAAATAATATTAGAATTAGATAGATCTTTCGAAGTAGATAGAAATCGATATATAATTTGCGAGATTCCGAGTTAAAATGACCAAGTTATGGCCGTTTTAAGTTGGAATTCCCGCTTAGGACGAGAATTACGAATTTGATAGTTCGTATAAAATCGTTGAGATTAGTTTGAGTTGAAATACTTATTAGAGTATTTCTTCCTTTTTAGGTGATCCCGAATTCGATGATTCCCTACCATCGGATTACTATTACTAGAAGACCGGTGATCCAATAGCCGAGTGAGTTTTCTCCTTGTTTTGTTACCTTGATTGTGCTTGTAGTTAGTTGCATTAGATTGTAGGAATAAGATAAAAATCGATACGAATGGGGATGGGATATATGATGAGGTTGTGATGAATGTATGCCAAAGAATACTAAAGCATATCGAAACCACGATTTGATTGGATAACTGTACTGTTCATATTATTTCTGTTATGTATATGATATTGGCTGGTCACTCTAAAGAATGTAAATATTTTGACCTAAGCAAAAAGTAAATTGATCATGCATCGCATCGGACATATTGCATTGGTAGCGTGCTACTCCTACGCAGGTCGATCGGTATGGTCCGAGGACTCGTTTGGATAATGAGACCCGGGATCAGAGCTCATTCATAGGGAACTAAGGCGCATCGGGGATGCATTCCATGTGTGAGCCTAGCGAGGCGAGTGCTATGAGCCGAGGGCTTGGGGACTAGCAGCGGTCGTGTAGACTTCAATACCATCCCTAACCCAAGATACGGAGGGCGTAAATCCTTTGTGTGTGGGTTCGGATACCCATACATAATTGTTTGCTCATGTGTTTGTTCATGCATAGCATATGGTTGATTATAACTTGCTTGTATGGTACGGAATTAAGGAATTCTCACTAAGCTAGTGTAGCTTATACCCCTATAGTTGTTTAAATGAACAGGTTATCTCAAGAATGCAAAGTGGGACTGAATTGATTGGAGCCGGAATGACTCCGGGATTTTGGCAAAGAATGCGAATGTTGAAGTTATGCTAGTTTATGATTTGTCTTGTAATAGTTTATGTAGGGAAGTCTGTGGATGAATGTAATCGAAGTTGAATGATTTTTTTTGAAGTATAGTGATTTGTATCTGAAGTATAGTAAATTGTATTTCCTTTACATTATTACTCAATTGTATCAACATAAAATGTATCATTCTGATGTCTCCTTTATGTGTTAGATGCCTTGTACATAGTATGGAAGCCTTCGCGTGACTGAGGTGGTCATTCTTAGGCTTTAATATTGTGTACGGCGAACTGCCACGTTTATGGTACCTTTCGGGGCGTGACAGTGGTGGTGGTCAAAGCTAGCAGTGTGTGGATGGAAGAGAAGAGTGAAAGAGTCCATTGTTGTTACCACTTGGAACTCCAAGTTAACCTAGTCGAGAATACAATGTGTAGATGAGTCCATCATTGTTGCCACAAGCTTGAGTGAGGAAGTCCTTGAGCATCACTATCACTTCATCACAAACGTCTTCCTTGGACTATTTAGGGAGTGTTGCCTTCGCTAGAGGTGATTTTGCGCCACACTTGATCGGTAGACCTAGGAGTGTAGGAAGGAGGAAGAGGAGCATCTATTTGAGTGATTAGGATGCCTAGGAGAATAGATTCGGAGGAGCTATTGATGTCATGTAACTTGCCGTGATGCTCATGGAGGATAACCTAACTTTGGTATCATATCTGCTCAATTAGTTTTTTGTCTTTCTTTTTTTATTTATCTAAGGGGATTTTAGAGTTTATGGATAAGTGAAATGTCATTAAGTTTAGGGATTTTGGTGGATTAATGTTGTGTTTTATAAGAAGAAGAAGTGAGAGAGTGGGGGGGTTGGGCTGAGAGGAGGGGAAGGGGGAGAGAGAGAGAGAGAGTGAAAAGAAAGGAAAAAAAGTACATAAAATTGCTTACTATGATAGGTAAATTATGTCTTCTGTCAAGTACCGTGTCCATGTCAACAATTGGTTGGAAAAATGGTCGAATTCCAGTAAAAAGATACCTTTGGTGAAACTTTCAAAAAGTTCAAATACTATTTTGGTACAAAATTTTCTTTAGGTACCAAACTATTACAAACTAAAATGTTTAGGTACCATTGATAAAACTTACCCATTCACTCTAAATAGCACATAATATATCACAAATTCTATAATATGCAGCATGAAATTTAAAACCTACAACAAATACCTATGGAACCTATTTATATGATATTAAACAAAATCATAGAACATGTAGCAGATTCCAAAATCAAAGACTTTGGAGCTACTTCTATATCAATTGATGTTAGAAGATAAACAACATCTCTTTATAAATTGGGAGTACAAATGTATATATATAGTCGTAATTCTTCTAAATAAAAATAACAGTCTTCCAGAATAAAATATTACAAAACCTTATACTATAAAACTTTTTGGAAGGTAGTCTAAAAATAAAAATTTTTAGAACAAAAGTGGGCATAAAATAAAAGATTGAGTATATTATTATTTCTTATTATTTTTATAGTATTTAACAAGATAGATATATCTATACCCTTTATATTAAAGCAAAAGTTCTAGAGTAGGTGCATGGTATGAAGACTCCATACTCATACTTTATCCTGTGAGAACAAATTTTGAAAAATAATTACTTTTACCCGACCTTCTGATTCTTGATACCTACCTAGCTAAGTAGGATATAAGTGAGTACCCTATACAATAAGGTTACCTACTCAACTCCTAATATTTATAGTCTTTCAATAAAATATTGTAGTCGATAAATTTTGTAAATATTCCAAAATATTAAACATAATTAAAATAAGTCAAAGAGTTTGAAGTCAATTGGAGTTAAAATTTTACAAAAACGGTTTAATATCTTATAGGTTCTAATATTGTATCCATATTTGGTCTAACATCTTGAAAATTTTCAAAATATGCTTTAACACTGTAAATAAGTATAATAAAGTGTTCAGATAAGTTTTGTGTTTGGTAATTACCCACACAAATCAAAGTGCATTTCTAAGATAACACCACTAGGCTTAACATTAAACCCTTAAATCCCTTATTGCCATCCTCTCTACCCCTATCCCCTCTTTATTAAAATTTCTTATCTCGTTAGACATAAAGGAAAAAAAAAAAACTCTACATAAACCTTATTCTATTGACTTTATGATGAAATTAGTATAAGATTAGCTAGTGATTAAAATACTAATCACTTTTATGACTTACTTTGTCTTGAGATCAAGAAAATGAAGAATTTCATTAAAAGAACCAAGCTACCATAGAAGATTGAGTAAGTTTAGGTAATCTACTTATGTTATCTCATCATCTTGCTAATCATTATTTTAAGATAAGAAGTTAAAGAAACAACCTCCATTAGTGTTAAAAGTGTGGGGAGTAACAGAAGGAGTAAAGAAGTCAAATGGTTTTCAACTTTAGTGAGTAATGGCAAGAACTAGTAGAAGTGTTGGGATTATGTTTGATGATAAGGAATGGATGAACATATGTTTGCAGTGGCAAGTTAGTGTATCATGAGTAGAAAATGTTTATATTATGATTTTTTTGTGTTTAAATGGCATCGATTGATTAACAAAGTGTTGAAATAGCTTTGAAACAATAAATTGGACATTAATGAAGTAAGTTTGAAAATACACTAGGATACTCAAGAGGATGTTGGATAGAGTATTTGAGTTAATAAGTAATGTAAGTGGCAGATAAATTGAAGTAGAAAATAATATGGGATATAAAGGAGATATGGATAGAGAAAATTAGCCAGGATATAATGTGGAACTTGACCCACTTCCTACTCTCCATGTATCATAAATGCCTCTAAACTAGGACTTCACAACCACTTTATTTATCACCACAAAAATCACGCTCAAGCAGCACACAATTTACACCACTTATGGAAATATAATATTTCCTTTACATATTAGAGGCTCTCCTAAAGATTTACAAATATAGAAATGGAGCTCTAGAAAGATTTTCTCTCTCTTAAGATTTACAAATAATGAACGAGAGAATAAAAGCTCTCAAGAGTTGTCAAAAAGGTGTTTGAATCTCCAAGTCATAGAGTATTTATAGCTTTCAAAAATTTAAATGCTCGTTGGAGATTTTGTCTATCAGACGGTGATATTTAATGCATGCGATGATTGGACTTAACAAAGCATCGGCTTGCCAGTCTCTAGACCCACCAGCTTGTCGGTTTGTGATCATCACATGTTGTACCCTAAGATTTTCTTTGCTGCACCATAAATTTTGGCCTCGATTGCTTCTTGTTTTGAGCTTTTTTGGACCATCTTGCTAGTGTTGTTTCTGCAAGAATAAACATAGCACACACATACACACAAGACAAAATTCTATATTAATATTCCTTTGTAATATTTATCAAATATCTTTACATAACTTTTGTTCTCTTCAAAATCATATTAAATATAGTTCATTTTAATAATCTTCCCCATTTTGATGAGGACAAAACTGTTATGTAAATTTTTTGATATATTACTTTCCTTTAGTAAAAGTCCCCCCATATTTTTGCAACTATAGCATCAGATTAAAGAGCTTAAGATCAATTAATTTTCTCCCATTAAACATTAATGTTCGAACATGTTGTCTAATATTTCCTTTTTCAAATATCATATATTCTCTCTCCCTTTAACCTCATCAAAAGATTATATATATATATATATATATATATAAGAGTGGGAAAAGGAATAGGCATAGTAAATAGACATAAGAAATTCATAAGAGATTAGAACACAAGATCACATAGTTAGCTTAATTAGATAGTTTTTGAATAGAGAAACATCTATAAACAAATAAAAAGATCAAAGAGGAGGAGGAGGACGAGGATGAATGAAATAGAAATGGTCCATGAATCCTCTTATGTAAGAACTGAAGGTCTAAAAAATCTGAGCGAAGATCTAAAATCTAGTCCGCAATGGTAGTAAATCTGGAGTTGATGTGCTCCTAAAGCTGCTTCCATGATGAAACAGATGTACTGGAAGCAAATGAACTAGGAGGTAGAGTAGAAGGCACATCATCATCAGAAGACTGTATTTGCCCCAAAACTAGGTAGTAAAGCACCACCTCCAACCAAAGGTTCCAAAAGCTTCTTTCTTACCGATCTCCTATCTAATCTGTTCCAAGATCTTGCGTTGATGGCATTGAAGGAAAAGGTAGGAACTTAAACCTAGTGAGTGTCTGTATAGAACTCTACACCCTTGCTCCTTAGTAACTGAGTGATCAATCTCCTACCTCTTAAAATAGCCTGGATAGGCTTATTGGTCACATTTTTCATGTCCTAAACATCTTACTAAAGATGTAAATTTGATCACCTCTTAGAATGTTAACCATAAGTCATCGATCTTGTTGAGTCACTATAGTCTGCTATCCCTTGCAAGGCACATAATTGTCTGTTAGAAACTAATGAGGAATCTAATGCCTTAAGGACAATATAGAAGAATAGAGCTTACGTAGTTCGTGCCAATTTACCCCATATCAGATACAGTGAAAACTCCTCATAATACTAAGCCCCATCAAAAGTGATGGGCATCATAACTCCACCAGCCTCAATCACAATCAAACTGCAATATCATAGTGGAAGATCTAATCTCTTGCCATATAAATAGGTATATAGCATTGGTCTCACAAAATTAGAACTATTGAACCCATATTCCATTCCAATACCCATACTCCCATCTTCCTCTAGATAATCATATAAATTGCAATAAAACTGTCACGTCTTGAGGGGTACCATAAATATGGCAGTCCACCGTACATAATACTCAAGCCTAAGAATGACTATCTTTCATGTACAAGCCGTACATCACAACCGAGGGAACGCATCGGAGTAGTGCAATTTATATTGATAATGATTAAGTAATAAGACAAGGAGAATACTTATCATAAAACATAAACATATTGATTACAAATCTTAGGGGCATACCCCCGCTATTGTCTGCAAGTCTATATAAATGCTTTTTCTAAAAATCTCCAAAATACTTAACATAACATACATTACATATGAGGAAATTACAAAATGACTTCATCATATGATCCCATCTCTTCCATAAAATTTTAAAATCCATCCATAATTTCCTTAATGTCATGATTTTCGAATAAAGCCATGGGTATATCTGTTTTAACAAAAATCTATGAGAGTATAAGCTTTCAACTAGCTTAGTGAGATATTCTCTCTCATTCGCACCATGATTTCAAACAAGTTTATTTAACTTTCACGCATATGTTGTGCATACTATGCAACAATCACATGATTACACAGATATATATAGTTATCCGAAAACCATATATAGAATGAATTTACCCCTCCATGTCGAAGGTTAGTGAATTATTGATGAAGATCCTCGACCCTCTACTGCTAGTCCCCAGGCCTCTACCGAAAGCGTTCAGTTGGATCGGCTTCAAACCTAGAGTCGCATTACCCGAGCAATGTGGAATCTCCAAGAAGGAACATGGCCCGTGTCCTAGTAGGATAACAGCCAATCCAACTCTACGCGTAAGAGTAGCAGCCTTCTGAAAGAAATGTGACTTGATGGATGCTATGCGTGAACATTTTATTTTTCTTAAGCCAAACCTTATTAAGGTTTCTTAGGGGCTATCAAACAATTTAGCAAACAATAGCAAGCATACATGTAGGTAGACAAAATACTTAAATAAACAATTCGAAGTTGCGATATTCTTAATTCTTATTTCATCACAGATGCATAAAATCACATATATACATATCCCTAAATTCCCCATACATATCCATTTTTATCTTTATTAATATTCTAATGTCACTATTTTACAAGCATAAGTAAGTAACGAAATTAAGAGGAATAACTCACTCGTCCATTTCTTAATCTTCTTAGTCGTAGTAATCCTCAGAAGGGAAATCTCGTATTCCACATCACTTAGACAAAAGAAATACCTAGGATGAGTATTTCATAGGATTTCTACTAAAGCTTTCTAATTCTATTTTACTATGTTCGTAAAAAATCGCGTATAATGAAATTCCAACTTAAATTGATCATAATTTGCTCATTTTAACTCAGAATTTCGCATATAATATACCATTTTCTACCTACTTGAAAAGATCTATCCATTTTTAAGGTTATTTTTGTCATAAATAGCCATTTGGGTTTGGAAACGGTGAGGTACAAAATCATCACGAATTTCCAATTCCTCAAAACATAATTTTTCAAACTTTTTCCTTATCCAAAAATTCTTTGGCAAAAATATAGATATTTAGATGATTGAAAAAAAAATCCTTTGAATATATATATATATATAGATATATAAACTCATATTGTATGAAAAATTCCAATTGTGTTGTCTCAATGATTATATTTCATAAAACAATGTCTTACGGTGTTGAAGACTTAAATCTTAACAATTTCTTTCCTAAGTATTGTGAAAGAGCTTTATAATTTCTTGAGTTATTACAAATAAATATATTCTTATTTTGTTTTCCAATTTCTAGAATAAATAAATTTTCTTTTAGCTTTTTCCTTCTACAAATTTTTACTTTTAGTGATAAAAATGAAGTTTTCAAGAGTTTTATTAAGTTGTTGATAACTTATAATAATTTCAGTTGTGTATATTTTCCTTTTTAAAAAAATAGCTTTGATAAACAAGGCTTTTTCTCCTTATATTTTCATTTTCCAACTTCTTTTAAAAATGAACTTCATTTCTAAAACTTGGTTTTTTAACTCTTTGATCAATTTCACTTGAAAGGAAATCATGTTTCAATATTTTCTTAAGTTTTTTATAATATCTATTGTTCTTTTGTAACTTATCATGTTTATATTCGTTTTTATTTCTTTGAAAACGGTTTATCATTTAGAAACTTGGCAACTTCTATTTTTTTCTAAGTGAGTTTATAATTTAGTAAGTTGATTTTATCTTAACTTATAAAACCTAGACTAGTTATTACTTTTTATTATGGAGTTGGTAAAATCCTACAAGTAAGCTTTTTGAGAAAAAATTGCTTACCAAAGAATTATTAATAATAAGTTTTAATAAACTTTATATGACTTATCATAATAAAAGAAAATGTTTATTTTGTTAGTTAACTTCTTTGAGGAAATCATTTTCATCATTTTATAAGAAAAGTCTTGGTAGATTTTGAAAAGAAGTTGTAGAAATAATATTTTTTCCTATGTGGGTGATAATAAAATCTTGATTTAGTAGTAAGGATATGTATACATTAAGAGAGTTTGGTTTCATTTTCCTTCGTTAAAGAAAATGTCTACTTTAAATTTTGTTGAGACAATATCATTATAATGATGCATGTCTATAAGCATATAGTATGAAAATGACAAAAATATAGGAAAGATACAAGAAACAAATAATAAGCAAGATAATAATATCAAGTATTGAGAACCTTAGTTTCGTCAAGGTAACTTAATCAAGTATTAGGAGCCTTAGCTTCATCAAGGCAACCCAGGATTAAGAATAGACAAGTCCCAAAAAGAAAAAGAAAGAAAAGAAAAGTAATAATAAAAGCAATAAGAATAAAAGCAAGTTAATAAGAGTTAGTGAGCATTTAGGCTCTAAAATATATATATATATATATAGGGTTAAGTTAGGAGCATAATAATAATAATAATATCAACATAATAACAAAATAATAAAATCAAAATTCTTGGTATGTCAAGAATAAAACATGAACATGTTGTTGCTTGTACAACTCATATGAGTTTTTAAGAAAAACACCATGGTCATGTTAAGTTGCATTGTAAGTCCCCTAATTTTTTTGGATCCAAATTTAAAAGCTTAAACCCTAATTGAAAGTCAACCGGATTCTTAAGCCAACCAAAACTCTAGTTTACCGTATCCACTTAAGTCCGGCATTACCGTTTTCTCAAGCCCTAGAAAACGAAGTTGGAAAAGTTAGCTATTATAGTTCGTAATTGCTATAGGTTATATAAAATACAGATTGAAGGAATTCGAGTGTCCTTTGAGCCCGATCGGACATAGTTCTTGAAAAACGTGTCCAGAAGCCTGGAATAGGAAAAATATTCCGAATATACCATTAGATCTGTAAAAATATGAGATTTCCAAAAATATCAATTTCGTATTTTTCGGTAGCTAAAAATATCAGATATCGCTTTTATACGCGTATTTTCTTACTACCGGCATTAAATTGTCATGTCTACTTTTACATTACACTATTTTTACTATTCTACACTATTCATCTATCTCTACTTTTTCTTACCTATTCTTAGAAACATACACCTATTTCTTACACATTTTCATTTCCAATACAACTTCATATATTTCATTTCTTACTTTAATTAACAAAATAATAAAAAAATAAAATTTTCTCTTCCCCCCATGTATAATTTGCCAGCCACCCCATTGATGCCCTAATTTGTTTTATTTTTTACTTTATTTAATTAACACAAATTATCTTCCACATTTCCCTATAAATATCCCTTCACACTTTCACTTCTTTCACACTTATTCATTACTAAAGTTACTCTCTAAAAAATTCCTCTAGAAATCTCTTCCAAGAAGCTCTCTTTAGTTCATCTCATTTAGGTAAACTTTCTTCAAGAAACTTCTATGCTCATCTACTTAGATGGACTTAGTGTGTGTTTTCTAAAACCATGAAGGTTAAGAAAGCAACAATAGGTTTATACTTTATTTTTGTTCATAATACCAATTCCTTTATGTTCCTTTATGTTTCTTATTATTTCCTTTATGTTTATTTCTATATAATATATCTATATAGCTATATATACTATTTAGAGCATATAAGCTCATTGTCTTGCAATTTATTTATCTTTCATGCAATTTATTTACTTTATTGCAAGTTATTTATTTCAAGTTGATTTTAAGACTAGTCATTTTAGTCTTAGACTTGTCCTCATCAAGTCAAAACAATTTTTTTTCTGTTTCTTTTTCAGGACTAGTCTTTTCTTAGTCCCGGGGTACCTTGATGAAGCTAAGGTCCCAATACTTGATTTATTTCTTTATATGCTTATTCTTTTTAAGTTATTATGTTCTTTCATATTTTCATAGCTTATGGTTCATATGCATGCATGAACATAATGGTTTCGTCTCAACAAAATAAATGAAGGAAATGTTTTCTTAAGATAAAAAGTTTTCCCTCTAGAAATAAAATATGGAGTGAATGTTAGAGGAACTTATAGAGATTTTACAAACATACAAAAGACTTATGAAGTAAACAGAGTTTTACAATAACTTCATCTTTTTCTAAACCCCTTTTCATTAAAATTACATTAATCCCAAGAAACCAAGGAACTAAAATATTCTTGTGAGGAAATTGTCATAACTTTTACAAAATTGTTGGAGTCTAAGTTTAGAAAATAAAAACACTCCTTAGGAATTTAAAGAAATTAAATTTAGAAAAGAATATTTATCACAAATAACTCAAGGTCTTTCAAAAGTAAAAATAAATATTCCAATAAAATCTCAAGTTCAAAGTCTTTTAAAACTTTACTTTCCATAAGTTGAGACAACTTCATTTACTTCATACATGGTTATGAGTCATTACATATATGTATATACCTTTCAAAAAGTTTACAAAATACTTGAAATATTTATCTTTTCAAATGAGCTTTATTTACAAGAAGGAAAACAAGTTTTTGCAAATTCGTGGCAAATCTGGTCACTATTTTTTCGGAACCCAAACGACCTAGTTTTATGAAAATAAGCTTAGAAATGCGTAGATATTTTCGAGTAGGTAGAAAATGGTATATTATACGCGAAATTCCGAGTTAAAATGAGCAAGTTATGGCCATTTTAAGTTGGAATTTCCCTTTATATGATTTTTACCGCGATTTTAAGAGAAATTTTGAAACTTCAAGAATAGAAGTTTATGAAAGACTCATTTTGGGTATTTGATCTTGTTTAAGTGACGAGGGACCCGAGATCATCTATCCAAAGGATTATTTCGATTAGACCTACAGATTATGGAGTGAGTTAATTCTTTTTCTAAGTTACATTTCCTTGCTTGTGCTTGTAATTAGTGGCACTAGAAATTTAGGAAAAGATGAATGAACCAATGTTATGAAATAATTGTTGAATGAAAATTAAGTATATCAAAAGACGATATGTTAAATAAAAGTGTGACTCTTGTATTGATATGGTGAAATTATGGTTGATCACTCTTAACATGAATTCAACTTATATGGTTAAAATGATTAATTGAAATTTATTTATGCATATCATGCTTGTGAGTCACATTATTTTCACTACTATTTTTTGTGTGGGGAAACGAGGAAGTAGTAGTGTGGCTAGTAGGAGCCGGTAAGTCTACATGGGCAGTAGGAGCCAGGAAGTCTACAGGGCAAGCAGGAGCCGACAAATCTGCAATTATTGATGGTCGTATGGACCTATAACCACCCAACCCTTGTCATGGAGGGCGTTAAATCCATGCTACACTTGATTTCCGGTTAATCTTGTGTATTTGGTTGATCATGTGATTGATGCATTACATATGTTTGAATTAAATAACTTGGTTGTCATATGGAAATGTTATATAGTTAGGAATTATCTCACTAAGCAAGATTTGCTTATACTCTTATAGTTTTCTATTACAGTATGATTATCTGTAGTTGGCCTCGAGGAGCCCAGTGTGCCAGGAATGAGCTTACGCTACTAGGAGTTTTTGGAGGAAGTTTATGTATTTTTAGTTTTGAACATAGACTTCTAGGAAAAATCTCTATAGTAGACTTATGTAGTAGTTATGCTTATTTTGTTATTAGTATAGTTGATCAAAGACTTTAAGGCGGGGGAATGCCCTTAAGATGATGTACGAACTTATTATGGAATGAAGATCTTATGTTTATATATTTAAGTTTATGCTTGCTTTTGCTATATATTTAAACGTAATTCCCCTGTGAGTCTCCTACTATCTTGGAAGCACGCCTTGCATATGATATCAAAGCTCCTGCGTGACTATGGATTGTCATTCATTAGCTTTAATATTATATGCAGCGGACTGCCCCGTTTAGGATACCCTCTGGGGCGTGACATGCATGACATGGGAAAATAAATGGTTGGAAATCTTTACCTAAAGGTATGTTTGTGTTGAAAAAAGAAGGTGATGGTTGTAAGAATATGTGGGTAGTAATATGTGGAAGATGGTTTTTGTGTAGATGAAATAAAGTTGGAAAGAATTGTTTAGAGAGGATTTTTGGTCGAGAGAAATTTTATGGAAAAATTTTGAGCGAGTTTTGTTATGTAAAATAAATGTATGAAAGAAGTGGAGGGAAAAAGGGTATTTATAGTTGAAGATGGAGGGAAATTAAGATTTAATTAAAAAATAAAAAAAAGGAATTGATGGCATGAAGAAGAAGAGTAATTAAAAATGAATTTTAGAAGAAAAGTATAAGAGAAGCTTAATAATATGTGGTGTAGAATTTTTATGGGAGAAGAAAATTGTAAGAAATAGGTATGTATGTTATAAGAATAGGTAGTATAAAAAGTAGAGATAGATGAATAATATAAATAGTACCATGAATAGTAGACTAGATAAAAATATGATATTTTTAGTTATAAAAAAAATTATAAAACTGATATTTTTGAAATCCTTGTATTAATATGAATCTAACGGTGTCATTAGAATATTTTTACTATCCGATATACCGGGACACAGTTTTCAAAAACTAATCTCGTGTGGATCCGAAAGACACTAGAAATTCGCGAATCTGATATTTTTATACTTCCCTATCTTATTACGAAACTATTATTAACAATTACTTCAATTTTGTTGTTTAGGGTTTAAGAGCGCGGGATTACCGAATCTAAACGTTAGGGTTTGTTGTAGACTTTATTGATTTTTAAGGTTCTGGTTTGACTTTCAGCTTGTTGATTTATTCGTAAGATCTTAAAATTTTGGGGTTTTTGACCATGTTATATTTTTGTTCAACATTTATGTTTTATTTTATTTTATATGTGATTTATTTAATATTTTTCAATTACCAGGATTGTTTAATCGAGTCTATGGTTATGGGTTGACTTAATTTAAATTTTAGTAGCAATCTAAATTTTTAATTCTAAAATTCACTGAAGGATTTAAGATTTTGCTATTTTGTTGTCGAACGTTATTTGGATATATCATCTTGATTTGTGTGTTAGAGATTGGATAGATGATTTGGTTGGCGTACGGATGTTGAATCAATCGATTATTAGATTTTCCATTTTATTTTGAAGGTTCTCTTTTTCTCAAGGTTAAGAATTTTTGTATTTTATCTTATTTAGAATTTGGTTTTATCTTGGGTCGATTTTCAAGGTTTCGGTTTTGATGTTTGACTTATAGGATTATTTTTTAAGAATTATGAAAATTCAGGGGTTTATAAAAACAGTTTAACAGCTTCTTCATTACTTTCAACAGGAAAAGACGTGGATTCCATAATATTATTTATTGCTACTCTAGAATTATGAGGAATTCTAAAATACTGTTGAATATCAGCATTGTAATTCCTACCCAGATCAAGTGGAAGATCACAAAAAAGAGAATACATATCTGAATGCGTCCGTGATGAGAATAGAAACCCTCAAATGCTGGTAGAGTAGGTAGTGCACGACCCCATGCTATTCTTAGCGACATGGTGAAACTAAACAGAAGAGAGAGAAAGAGAGAGAAAAGAGGAAAGAAGAGAGATGAAGATGTGGGAGATGATGTGGTGGTGGTGGCAAGAGAGGAGGTGGTAAGAGAGATGGTGGTAGAGAGTATTTTAGAGAGAGAGAGAGAGAGAGAGAGAGAAAGTGTGATAGAAAGAGAGGAAATAAAAAGAAATGGCAGAGGAGAGAGAAAGGTACATATATATGCATGTGAAAAGAAGGCCACTGACGAGCTAGTGCATCTAAAATAAAAAAAATGCCTAAATCCAGTTGAGGGTCAGATCAAGCCCTCGATGGACCCTTTGATCATATACCGCGAGCCAGTGCATTGTTTGGAGTAAAATAAAGGCAAAAGAGCCTCATGTTGAGCTCTCGACATTCGTATTGATGAGTCGATGAAGAGAAGATCAACAAGCCCAGTCAATGTTAGATATGCAACATTTAAACAATCATATTTCAAAAGAAAAAGAAAAGAAAAAAAATCAAATCGCACATATATTGAACATACAAGCATATATTATATTTCGCAGCTACCTTAACCTAAGAATAAGTTCTAGATTAACTTGGCTCAATAATATTTAGCGCTCATCTTGCTTGATCTTTCCTAATTCTCTTCATAAAGTGCAAAAGCGATCTTCACTCAAGGATTTGTAAAAATATCAATAATTTGATTGTTTGTATCAACAAATTTCAAGTCGATATCTTGTTTAGAACATGATCTCTAATGAAATGATGTCTAATTTTTATATACTTAGTCCTTGAGTGTTGGACTAGATTTTCAGTTAAATTTATAGCACTTATATTATCACAGCAAATTGAAACATTTTCAAGTCTTGAACCATAATCAAGCAAAGTTTGTTTCATCCATAATATTTGTGTACAACAATTATTACTTGCTATATACCCAACTTCAGCAGTTGAAAATACAATCGAGTTTTATTTCTTTGAGTGCCAATATATTGAAGAATTTCCAAGAAAATGGCATGTGTCGCTTTTGGTTTTTTTATGTACTTAGCACCCATCAAAGTTAGAATCGGAGTATCTAATTAGATCAAAAGAATTAAATTTTAGATACCACAAGCAAATTTTCAATGTGCTTGTAAGATACTTGAAAATGTGTTTTACAACACTCAAGTATGATTCTTTTGGGCAAGATTGAAATCGTGCACATACACATATAGAGAACATGATGTTAGGTCTAGAAGATGTTAAATATAATAGACTTCCTATCATACCTCTATAAAGCTTTTCACATACATTTTTTTACCATTTTCATCCTTATCAAGCTTTATACTTGTACTCATAGGTGTTTGTTTAGATTTACAATTATCCATTTTAAATGTTTTCAACAAATCTTTTGTATATTTCGAGTGATTGATAAAGGTTCCATTTTCAGATTGTTTGATTTGAACCAACAATTCATATTCATTCTTCATGGACTCAAAAAGTTCATTTATAAGACTCATATTTGTAGCTTTAAACATAATGTCATCTACATAGATTTGTATAATCAGTGTATTAGACATGTGATTTTTAATAAATAAAGTTGTATCGACTTTTCCTCTTGAAAAACCATTGTTTAATAGGAAGCTACTAAGTCTTTCATACTAAGCTCGAGGAGCTTGCTTCAGTCTATAAAGGGCTTTGTTCAATTTAAAAACATGATCGGAAAATTGATTTTTTTCGAAACCTAGTGGTTTCTCTACATATGTAAGCCTCGGAAAATTTCAGTAAATAATTCCAAGATGAACTTTGAAAATAAACCCTAAAAATCACTCCAAATTAAAACTAAACTTTGACTAGTCCTAAATCACGAACGAATCCAAAAATTTCTCAATCTTGAGGAAAATAAGAATCCTTAAAAACAAAATAAGAACTCAACATACTTCAATTCCAAAACCACTACGTACGACAAATTCTATATTTAACTCCGACTTATAAAATCGGGTAATATAAAGCCCAAAAACAAATTATTAAATAGTAAATAACGACGAAACTTTCGAAAATAAAACTCAATTTAAGAATTCCGAAAACGTTAAGAGATATTAAATACTTACAAAAATCAAATTTAAAATAAATTTCCCAAATCAAATATGTTGTATAAACATAAAATATCAGTTTCTAGATTGGCAAAGATCTAAATCGGAGAATCACCCGAAAACCCTAAGTGGAATACAATAGTTTAAGTCCGGTAATCTTGTGCTCTTAACCCCAGAGGGCGATCTATAGTTTAAATATGTAGAATAGCTCGTAGTAATATAAGTTTGCTTAAAAATATTACATTGGTAAATTTTTGACCTATTTCGAAACCCATTCGGATACAAACTTCGAAAAACGTGTCCCGGGGCTCGAGATATAAAAAATATACCATTAGTACCGTTAGACTCATAATTTCATAAGATTTTTAAATATATCAGTTATATAATTTTTCGGGTTATAAAAGTTACAGTTATAACCTTTTATCGTATTTTCATTACTACCGGTAATTAATTAGTCTTTTGCACTATTCACTTTTATTTCATTACATAATTTTATTATTCTTATAAATCCTTATATTTTTAGATAAATATTTTATATATAGAAAATTTTGTTTTTCTAAAATTTAGTTCGTTTCGGGCTTATACGAGATCAGATTCTGTTTAAGACCCGATACTAAAAATAAAATAAATTAATTTAATAATTGAAAAATATTTTTAAAATATTTTTATTTTCATAAAATAATTTTTTTAAATTTTTCGGGTTATAAATATATCATTTATAGCCCATATTCGCGTTTTTCGATCATATCGGCAACATATTTATTGAAATACTAAAATAGTTCAATTAATTATTTTATTTTAATTATAAAAATTCTGAAACTTATTTAAAAATATTTTTCTTAATTTTATTTATTATATTTTCCTAATAAAAAGCACTTTTTCAATCCATACTTCAAGTACACTTTATTTGTCACTTCTACACATTAATCAAGTTTTCTTTCACTCATTTCACACTCCATTTCCCCACAATGGGAGCTGACCACAACCCTAATAATAGCCTCTTTTCTTTTATTTTGACTATTTATTTAATGATTTAAAGCCTCTTTTAGTTAGCACATTAAATGATGCAAGTTACACTTTCAAATTTCAAGTTACAAGACAATTTGACCTCTCTCTCTCTCTTGCCCAATTTCACGTGAATCCCCCCAATTTTTCTGCCTTTGTTTTGTTTTTTCTCTTTCAATTAATTAACACACATTTAATACACTCCTCTCTCTCTTTCTCTCTCTCTTTCATTTACACCTTTTACCTTTATCATTCCTTATCTTTTTCTCTCTCTTTTTCTCTTTTTCTTTCTTCATTTTGTTTTCTGTTCTTGCAAGAACACAAGCTGCCCCCACTTCTAAAATTTGCTTCCATACTTCATTCTTGAAGATTTTTAAGTAAACTTTCTACTCAAAGCTTCCATAGATGATATGGGTAAGGTATAGGGAGAGTTTCATGCATCAAATGACATTCTACAAGCTTAAAAGCTAAGGATGATGATGCCAAAAATGAAACACTCCTTTTCTCCATGATTATTATCTTGTATCACTATTATTTTCTTGTTAAAAGTAGTTATATTTTGTAGATCCAACTTTTTGTAGCTTTGATTTTTGTTTATGCCTTAGATCTTGTTATTGAAGTTATTATTTTTATTGCTTATGATTTATGCATATATTCACCATTCACATAACTATTATAGTGATTCATGCATTTATAACTAGATCTAGTTGTTTAAGTTCATACATGCATTAGACTTTTGTTTTATGCTCTTAGATAACTTATAATCGCTTAATGATGGTAGAAGAGTGTTGGGAAGCTCAAGATCTATTTTATTTTCAACAAAAATCATTTTTTAAAAAATTCGGATGAAAATGGAACCATATTTAGAAAAGTTGTTTTTCAACTTCAAAATGTGTATTTTTCATTTAAAATGAATGGCTTAGGGTATAGATAACATAAATAAATGATTTTGATGGGTAAAGTTTAGATCTATGAGTTTATAGTTTACTACCATGGGTTTCTTTTATATTTATGTTCATATTAAGTGTAGATCTTGATTTTGAACTCAAACAAAAATGGTGAAATTCGTATTTTGGCAAGACCCCTATTTAATAACCACTTTCCAAGTGTCAAAGTGAAATTTTTACTTAAGATAATGAAGGCTTAATGTATGTATATCATCAAGACTTCTTTTTACAAGAATCTAAGGTGATTTTCGAAAGTTATTTTCAAAATAAAAATCTCATTTTCGGATTTTGGCCAAGGCATATTTTAAAAACATGTTTTCCAACTCAAAAATGGAGTTTTTATTCAAGATATGGAAGGCTCTTAAGATATGATATGTAAGGAATGGATTTTCATAAGTTTAGATAGATCTTATCAAAAGATATGTCCAAAAATAAATTTCGTATATTCGGACCCCAACCAGGACCAATTTTGAAAACCCATTTTTCAACTTCAAAACAAGACTTTTATTAAAGAAATGGAAGCCTTAAGGGGTAGGTTTGATTAGGAAATGGTTTTTGAAAGACTAAATGAGTTTTACAAAGAAAACAAGCTCAAATGAATTTCTCAAAATTCGGATTTGAAAATAGCCACTATTTAAACACTCATTTCCAAATGCAAAAATGATAATTTTTATAAGAAAATGGAAGTCCTAGGGAATATATGTAATAAAGACCAAGTTTTCACAAGATAAGATAAGTTTATCAAAATATAATCCTAGGATAATAAATGATTTCTAAGAATAGGATAAACAATGTTTTCATTCTTCAAAAATTTTGTAAAATTCGTACTGAGGTAAACCACCTATTTAAACATCTACTTTCTAACCCCAAAATGAAGGTTTTTATTGAAATAATGAAAGTGATGGTTATATAGATCATCAAGGTTGAGTTTTGATAAAAGAAAGTATGATTTTACAAGAAGAAAAACTATTTTTCTTAAGTCTAGTATACGTCAAAGTTTTGCAAAGTAAAAGTTTTCAAAAAGAATTCTTGGTATTATATGTATACATATAGGTAGATCATCTCATAACCATCATGACAATAGCTTGTAGGAAATACATATATGCATGATGCATTGTAGAAATAAGGTATGAAAATTGAGCTTATCCAAAATTTGTAAATTCGGATGATTTCAAAACCATGCCTTAAAAACCAATTTATCAACTCCAAAACTTGTGTTTTATATGAAAAATGAGGAGTTTAGGTCATAGGTATCATCAAGTAATGATTTTGATTAATTAGGATGGGATTTGCTAAGAAAAATATATAGAATAAGGAGTAGAAATGAAGTAGGAAAAATTTTGAGTTGTTGTCATTTTAAGAAATTCATAATAATGGAGTAATGACATGAAAATCCATATTCTTCAAACTCAAATTAAAAGTTTTATAAAGAAATGAAGTCCTTAGTGGCTGTGTATGGTTAAGCCTTAATTTTCTAAATATCAATTTTTCGGAAATAGGGATCGTTAGTGCCCAGATCTGATCCCTCTGCTTCGTGACCCAAATGTTTTCAAAACTTAAATATAATATTATAATTAGATAGATCTTTAGAAGTAGATAGAAATCGATTATAATTTGTGAAATTCCGAGTTAAAATGACCAAGTTATGGCCGTTTTAAGTTGAAATTCCTGCTTCGGATGAGAATTGCGAATTTGATAGTTTGTACAAGATAGTTGGTTTAGTTAAGTAATGAAATACTTATTAGAGTATTTCTTCCTTTTTAGGTAACTCCGAGATCGACGATTCCATACCACCAGATTACTTTTACTAAAAGATTGATGATCCAATGGCCGAGTGAGTTTTCCTCTTATTTTGTTACCTTGCTTGTGCTTGTAGCTAGTTACACTAGAATTAGGAAAAGATAAAATTGTGATGAGTTGTGGTATAATCTTGGTTGAATGAATGATAAGTATATCGAGGCGAGACTTGTTATAAAATCATTGTATGAGTTAGCATAGACTTGAATTGTCTGAAATTCTCTATGATCGCTTTTAACCTACATAATTAATATGCCACGATTATATGAATAAACTGTGCACGCATATCACATATTGAGTCACATTGCATTGCTGATATACCTTTGGTGGGACAAAAGTATATTAGCGGAAGGTGAGGGGGCCTTGATAACATTAAGGATGCGAGATCGCTTAAGTTAACAGATGTGGGGTAGGCACATAAAACTACAATAAAACAACAAGAGAAAAAGATTGGAATTATGGTTGCATGTCTATGGACTATCCTAACCCCGAATGGAGGGTGTAAATCCGTTCACATATGGCTACCGGAAAGTCGTATGCTTGTTTGCTCATGTGTTTGTTCATGCATAGCATATGGATGAATTATAACTTGCTTGTCATGGTACGAAATTAAGGGAACTCTCACTAAGCTAGTGTAGCTTATACCCCAATAGATGTTTAAATAAACAGGTTATCTCAAGAATGCAAAGTGAGGACCGAAATGGTTAGAGCCAAGAATGACTTCGAGATTCCGACAGAAAATAAGGATACTTGAAGTTCATAGCTAGGTTTTTATGATTTGCCTTGTAGTAGTTTTATGTAGTGGAATCTTTTGATGAGTGTAATTGAAGTTTAATGATTTGTATTTTGAAGAATAGTGAATTGAATTTCCTTTACATTGTTACTCGAGTTGTATCAATATAAAATGTATCTCTCCAATCTGTCTTCTCTATGTGTTAGACGCCTTGTATATAGTATGGAAGCCCTCGCATGATTGAGGTGGTCATTCTTAGGCTTTAATATTGTGTACGATGGACTGCCACGTTTAGGATACCCTTTGGGGCGTGACAACATAGACTTCTTCCCTTATGAAACCATTTAAGAAAACGCTTTTGACATCCATTTGGAAAAAAGTGAAATTCTTAAAGGCAACAAATGCCAAAAGCATTCATATAGATTCTAGTCTAGCAACTGGGAAAAAGTCTCATCAAAATCAATTCCTCCTTCTTGATTGTAACCTTTAGCAACCAATCTAGCTTTATCTTTTTGTTATTAAATCAGATTCATCAAATTTGTTTCTAAACACCCATTTAGTTCCTATAATAATTCTATTATCAGGTTTGGGAATAAAAAATCATACATCATTTCTTGTAAACTGGTTTAATTCATGTAATCCTCAAGTTTTTCATAAATAGAATTAAAGTAAGAATTTTTGTGTTTGATTGTGTATGTGGTAGTATTTGTTATTAAAGTAAAATGTAAGTATAATAGTTTTTATAAAATCAATTTAGTAGAATAGAAATTTAAATTCATCAATTGATTAGATTGAGAAAATAGTTTTGTGTTTCTTTTATTCTTTTAGAGTATTGAGTTTCATAAAAATAAAATAAAATAATAAATTCTAAATTACCTATAGTATTGATATAAGTTCTTATAAGAGATTATTTTGTTGAATAGAAATTTATAAGTTATTGTGTTACTAAACTTTGTTTTGAGTGAAGTTAATTAATAATTTTAATGTTATAGAAATATATGTTAGTGTAATATGTGTGGTTTTAATCTTTAGGCTGCCAAATTTAAAGCTTGAAGATCACCACAACTCCCATGCATACACACATACTTGATTAAGTTTGAAAAAGCCTCAAAAGTCAAATATGAATTTATATATATGCATGCGTTATCTTTTAAAGAGGCATAATTTTTCCTCTTCTTTGCCCTCTCCTCTCTTTCAAAACCAATGGTTACACCCCCATACACACACCACACGTCAACTTCAATTTCTTCTTTTTAAATTGTCAAGCAAATCAAGACAAGCTTCCATCTTCAAGACTAAGCACATTTAAGTAAGTGTTTCTTGTTTTATTTTTGTTATTTGCTTGTTTGAGTAGTTATAGGTTAAGAGTTGTTATTGGTTTATGGCTGATTTTGGAAGTTCATTAGTTTGGTTATGAGTTTTAGTTATTGATATATGAAGTAAGGTGATAGAAAAGTGGAGTTGAAGTTTTAATGGTTGGATTGATAGTTGGAGTTTGATGTGGTTCTAGAGATGAGCTAGAGAATTTGAAGGAGTGGATGGTGAATTTGAGTCTTGTATCATGATATACAAGTGTTTTGGATGAAAACAAGACAATTGAATTGGTTAAAGTGTGTATAAATTGCATGAGAAATGTATAAATTCGCTGTAGAAGTACCATGGCCCGTGGTGGGGGGCGTAGTGATTTCGAAATGGTGAAATATGGGCTACCATGGGGCGTGGTATGCCACCACGGGGTGGTGGCAAGGGGCGTGGTGGATACTGGTCATTATTTTGCTCCTTAGCACGGGGCGTGATGAGGCTTATGTAATGCTTTGTCCAAGATGACCCTTGGCACGGGGTGTGGTGAGGGGAATGGCAGCTTCGAAGTGTTTCTTTGTCTCTTTTAGCCTTAGAATCTTGTTTAATCCTTCTTGTCTTTGTTAAGTAGATAGTAATATAAACTTTTCTATCTTATAGGAACCCTAGATCACGAGTTGGATTTCCTGTTAGGCTATTACGATGATTAAAGAGCATGCACGAGTGAGTAACTTGAATTCTAGCACTTCGTTTGTGCTTATAAGCAGCGGAATATAGTTTCATTGTAACTATAAGGAATAAATTACATGGAGATGGGAATTATTACATGGTATGTAATGTATGTTTGAATTGCAATTCTTAATAGTCAAAGTGACAACCACTTATTTGAAATTACTATATAGTTGTCTTATTGAGTGTTTGAAGTTGATATGATCACTTGATAATATGGAACTAAGTTTAATAGACTTCTAATATTAATATGACGTGCATTTCATAACATCATATTGCATTAGCATGGTATTCTTGTCACGTATTAACAAATTCGATTCTGTGGTAATGCTTGTTAAGACCAGTGAGTCTGCTTGTAGGTTACCATAGGGTTATCAACTTCGCAGAAACTAAGCAGGCTTCGAATGAGTCGTCTGTGTCGGAGTTGGCTTAAGAGTGTTAATACTTAGTGAGATTTCTTAAGTTTTATGACAAGTGGAAGTTCTATTTTGAAAAGGAAAATGATTCTCTAAAAGACTGCTTGTGTCCTGTGGGGCTCTTATAAAGACTGTTCCCCCAAGCGGGTTAGGTGAAGAGAAAATCCTTCTACTTTGGTATTGAGTTTCTCATGGGCATGAATTACTGAAATTATCCTTCAACCTCTAGGGAGGGTGTAAATCCCCATAGGTTTGAATTCTTGTTATTCAAACCATGTTTGTCGCATATGATTGATCCATGCATTGCATATGATTGCTAATCCTACTTGTTTGATCTTAATGTTTGTGCTAAGATTTTGTTATTCACTGAGCTTATGTGCTCACACTCTCTTAAATTGTTTAATTATAGGGTTTTAAGCAAAAAGACCAAACCAAGCTCAAGTGTGGGAGTTAGACTTTTTGGATCATGTATTTTGTTAAGGTGAAGACCATATATGTAATAGAGACTACTTATGGTTGTAATAGCTTAAGTTAAATTAGTTTAACTTTATAGTCTTTTTGGTTATGGGGTTCGGTTCAAGCCCTATAGACCTTGGTTTGTAAAGCTTTTATGAAGTTCTAGATTTGTTATATGTGTAAACCTCGGTTTTTCTAGTAATCAAATAAACAACGGAACCGGAAAGCGAAACCCTAAACCGGATTAGTTTAAGCTTTGTGAGAGAAACTTAGAAACCCTAAATCCGGCTTTCCTTCGGTTTCATATCAAAAGAACTTTTATAAATAATTTAATGTGAAATATTTTTTTAAAGTTTTGATTTTGAAAAATTTTCTATTCCGAGCCTTTCCGAACCCCATTACGGAAAAGCGAGTCTCGGAACTAGATACTCAGAAAAATATTCCGGAATACTCTTTAGAACCGAAATTTTATAAGGATTTCAAAATAAAGTTTTATTATTTTTCGGGTTATAAAAATTACAATTATAGCTTTTTCCCATATTTTCTTTACTACTGGTAAAGTAGATGTCTTGTCTACTATTTATCACTATTCATAAGTACAACCTACAACACATACTACCCATACCCTAGTCTTACATCCTATAAATACTCAATTACATTTTCTTTTCCAAAAAATTTGTCCCTTAACAAATATTACATTTAATACATTTTATTAATAATTACAATTTCAAACAAATTTAAATCACTCCCTCTCTCACTTAAGATGGCCGGCGCCCAACCAACCCCCCCCCCCCCCCCCCCCCCCCCCCTCGTTATTTTCCCCTCAATTTGTTTTATTTTCTTATTTTATAATATAAAACAAACCCTAATTCACTTAATATATATAGTCATTTAATTTCTCTCTCTTCCATTTCATTTCATTTGTTCAAAAATTTGCAAAACCCTCTCTTCTTCTTCCTCTAGTGCCGTGACCACCACGACCATCACACACACACACATCAAGCTCATTTCTTCACCAAATCCATCTTTAGTGATGATTCATAAGCTTCTTACTACTTAATATTGTAATGGCAGGATCATTCATGTGTATTTTCATCTTAAATCCCCATGAGCAAGTGCTAGGGATAAGAAAATGCTAATACATAAATATCAAGCCATCACAAGAGTAGATATTGTGTTTGATGAGCTTTTGTTGAGAATTATCATGTTCATGCATGTAAAAGTAGAGATCTTGCATGAAAATATATGTTCATACTCTTAACTCCTTTTCATGCACTATAAGTAGTAGATCTACACTTAGACACTCATATTATACTTGACATTCATGTTCATATAGATATTTTGTGTTTTCATGCATTAATGCTCATAAAGATTTAGTCTCGTGTAATAAATGTGATAGTTGGTGGATCTTTATGCAGATAAGATAAGGAACTAAAAAGAAAAGGTTTTTGTTAGAAATGTTCAAAAGAAAATTCGTATGATTGCAAAGCCCTATTTTAAAAACCCTTGTATC
Source organism: Combretum micranthum (assembly GCA_024138025.1). Taxonomy (NCBI): domain Eukaryota; kingdom Viridiplantae; phylum Streptophyta; class Magnoliopsida; order Myrtales; family Combretaceae; genus Combretum; species Combretum micranthum. Next base: position 87,842 of record JAMXBD010003210.1, on the reverse strand, counting down.
AACTTTGAAACTCATGTTTTATGTAAAAATGAAGGGTATAAGTAATAGGTATCATTAAGTAGTGATTTCTGTAAGTTGAAATGAGTTTTAATGAGATTAATGTGTAAAACAAGAGGTAGAATCAAGATGGAAAATTTTGAGGTAGTAGTCAACTTGTGAAATTCGTAACTTTGGATGATGCCTATGTAAAAACCTATTATTCAAGCTCAAAATAAATGTTTTATGTGTTAAATGAAGTCCTTAGGTAGTAGATATAGTAAAGTCTTAAATTTTAATGCATTACACAAGTTTTCCTAAAGGAATCATTCAACAAGTGAATTTTCTAAAATTCAGATTTTTTAGTAAAGCCTATTTGAAAACATATTTGCAAAGTGTAAAATGCAAATTTTTATGTAAAAATGAAGGTCTTGGGTAGTATATGTGATGAAGACTCACTTCTAGTTAAGATTACTAGAAATTTCTAAGAATGAAATCCAAAACACTAGCATAATGTTAAAGTTAGAAAACTAGATTTTTAAGAAGTAGTTATTGTTGGAATCTTGCAAAATTAAGGAGTTCTAAAAATTTCTTTTATAAAAAATCATCAAGATCATGCATACATTAAACTCATCACATGTCATTCATGTTAGGAAATCATTCATACTTCATAAATACTTGAATTATCAACTAGGTACATTTCAAACAAGTACAAAACTCTTTTTTGGAAATGGGAAAGGTTACTGACCAGCTCTGATCCCTCTGTTTTGTTACCTAAATGTTTTCAAAACTTGGAAATAATATTAGAATTAGATAGATCTTTCGAAGTAGATAAAATTGATATAAAATTTGTGAAATTCCGAGTTAAAATGACCAAGTTATGACCGTTTTAAGTTGAAACTTCTGCAAATAGCAGAATTACGATTTTGACTAGTTTTAATGCATAGTTTGGATTAGTTAAGTGATGAAGTACTTATTAGGGTATTCTTCCTTGGTAGGTTATCCTAAAACTGACGAGTCCTTACCACCCGATTACTACTATTAAAAGACTGTTATACCATGGCCTTGTGAGTATCACTTCCAATTTCAATTATTGCTTATGATTGTAATGATAGTTGCACTAGTTACTTAGCAAAGACAAAATGAATATGCATGATGGGGTTGAATGAGAATTATATATGTCTTTTGTTGTTATGTGAAGTTGAATTTAAAGAATATCGAAGCTGGGTGATAAATCATTGCTTGTATAGATGAGCTAGGATTGATTGTCTGCGAATGTTGATTGATCACCTATAAGAATTGGTATAATTGATTATTCGGAATGGAAAATGAAATTGAACTCATTCATAACACGATGGGGATGGAGCATTAGTATTTGTTGGTTTTTCGTGATCAATAAAATGAATATGAGTTAGTTAATCGTGATCCATAAAACGAGTATGAGTTGGTTAATCGTGATCCAAAAAACGAATATAAGTTGGTTAATCGTGATCCATAAAACAAATATATGAGTTGGTTGACCGTGAGCCTAAACGGCGTCGTACCGCAGGATTTATTAATCTGCTAACCCGAGATGGAGGGCGCAAGTCCATCCACATATGATTTCCAGCTGGTCATATGTTTGCTGGATTCACGTGTTTGGTGCATATCATTTGTCTAATTAATCACTTGATTAAATGATGTGTTATAATTATGATATGGAAGTTTTCACTCACTAAGCTAGTATAGCTTACGCCTCTATAGTTTTTATTTGTTGCAGCACGAGTTTATTTAGCTTAGACCAAGATAGGCTACAGCTCAGGTACAGGAGCTAGGCGTTTCCTATAGAAATTGTATTCAATTTGTTTAGACTTCCACAGGAAACCAAAAGACTCTGGATAACTGTAATGGACTATTAAATATTCTTTTGTGGGGGAATGCCTCTTGGACTTTGTAACTTACTGTTTATGCGTATTGGTTTATTATCTAATGCTATTGAATGCCGAATTAAACTTCTTAACTTCATTGAATAGTGTATTCTATTTTCGTAAAGGGACGCCTTACATCTATGCAAGACTCCTGAAGGACTTAAGATAGTAATTTGAGAGTCTTATATGGCATGTGATGGACTGTTACGTTTAGGATACCCCTATGGGGCGTGACAATATGTTCCTTTGTGGTTATATATATGTGTATGCAATGTCTTTCTCACTCAAACAACTTTCGATCCTGTTTTTATTGTCCACTCCAATTGGGGAACATTAGTTGTATAGCGTTTATATAACTTGCTGTAGGCCTCAGTTAGTTACATGACTAACTATTTGAGCATAAATTAGGCGAGAGGTCATTAAAAGTAACATGTATTGATTCTTTAACAACTAATGTTCTTTTATTAAATACTCTATACACTTTACTTGTTAAAGAATATCCTAAAAAGATTCCGTCATCACTTTTAGAATTTAATTTAGCCAATTTTTCTTTTCCATTATTTAAAATATAACACTTAGTGCCAAAAGGATGGAAATAGGTTTGGTCTTTTGCCTTTCCATAGTCCATAGAGGGTTTTCCTTAGAATTGGTCTCATAAAAACTCTATTTGAAATATAGCATGTAGTAGCTTCATCCAAAAAATATTTGGCAAATTATTTTCACACAACATGGTTCTAGCAATTTCAATCAAAGTTCTATTTTTCCTTTTGGCTATACCACTTGTTGCGGAGTTCTAGGAGTTGAAAAAGCATGTTCAATTTCATAATTATTGCAAAAAAATTCCATTTCATGATTTCAAATTCTCCCACATGATCACTTTGAATTGTAATAATGTTAAGACTTTTTCATTTTAGACTTTCTTGCAATATCTAAAAAATATATTATTTGTTTCATCTTTAGATGCAAGAGGAAAAGTCCATGTATATCTAGTGAAATCATCAACAACAACCAAAGTATATTTTTCGCCTCCCAAACTTAAAGTTTGAGGAGGACCAAATGAGTAAATATGCAATAGTTCTAATGGCCTAGAGGTGGAAACAACCTTAGACTTTAAAAAGTCTTAGTTTGCTTTCCTTGTTAGCATGCTTGATAAATTTTTTCCTTTTGAAAATTAATCTTTGGTAAAACTTTGATAGGATTATTTTTAACAAGTTTTGAAATAATATCCATGTTAGCATATCCTAATTTTCTATGTCATAACCAACTATTGTCATTTTGAGAATATAGACAAGTTTCATTTGATAATGTAAAATCATCTAAATTGATTTTGTAAATGTTTCTTTTTCTTTGTCTTTATCCTTTAAAGCAAGCTTGGTTATTGTTAATTCTTTCCATAGAGCACTTTTTGGGAAAGAAAGTCATTTTAAAACTATTATCACATAATTGGCTAACACTTCACAGATTATGTTTTAGATTATCTATAAGCAACACATTTTTAATAATTAAATCTTTGTCAATGAGAATGTTACCTTCACTTAAAATGGTTGATTTTTTGTTGTCCCTAAAGGTAACACTCTCTTGATCCTTCAACTCCGGTGATGTAAACTTGGACATGTCTCCTATCATATGCCTAGAGCAACTATTGTCAAAGTACCATTTGTTACCGCCACTTGAGGATCCCTACAAAACAAATCATTATTTTTTTCGTACACTTTTAGTTTGGGTCTTTTTTGGTTAGAGGGAACAAGAACCTATCTCTTTGGAACCCAAACTAACTTGCTTCGATGATTCAAATGTATAGATTTTCTTATTGCACTATTATGTGCAATATGATCAATTTTTCCACAATAGTTACATGTCCCATTGGTTGCTTTAACAAATTTTGTTTTGTGGGACTTGCAACTATTTTCACCATTATAGCCAATTCTAAATTTTTTTTAATCACACTTTTGGTCCCAAGAAGTGAGTTCTAATTTTTTTTGCTATTTTTAAATTTGGCTATGGTAGCCTTTGAATCATCTAAGTTATTTTTTAACATTTATTTTTGTTTTTCAAAACTTTTAGTTTTTAATGATTTCATCATTACAACTATTAGCATAAGCAACATTATTATTCTTTAAGGCCTTAACTTCAATGTCTAGTAAATCATTTTCATTTTTAATTTTCATTCATTTCCTTCAACACATTATTTTGTTTTTCAGTTTTTTGCACTTGTTATCTATCTTTTCATTATCTATTTTCAGACAATTTACTTCATCATGCAACTTTTCATTTTCAGATTTGACTTCTTCATGATTAATCTGAAATTTGCTAATCATTCCCCTACTTCTATCATTAAGGATTTTAACATGCTATTCTTTTTTCTTAGTTTTAGCTAATTTATAGCATACTTTTTCACACATAGTGTAACGCCATAAACTAAAGGCATTATAACCCACCACATGTTATTCTCTTTATAAGAACATGCCAAGGCTACACAAAACTTTACCGCAAATAAACAAAAACAATACTCTTTAATACTCACATAAAAGGTACATGTTCAAAACATCTCATTGAAATAAAACTCTTGAACAAACGAGTTAGCTTAAACTAAAACCAACTTTAAAATAGCTTAAAACAAAAAGGAAAAGTTCATAACTTAGTCTTAAACTCATAAGACAAGAACTCTCTCATAAAACATAGAAAGTTCAAAAAGCCTTAACTTAATCTCAAAGCAATCTATGTGGTCTAAATATCTGTAGAGATGTCTGATCCACTATCGTCCTCCCCATCATCCGCAAATATATCAAAACCAGATAGATCATAATAAACTAGATCTACACATGTTCTTGAAAAATGAAAGAAATGAGCGAAATCGCCTAGTATGCCAAACCACATACACATGAACATGTGAACATATCAGGCTTAATCACATACACCATATTCTAATGCATCAAACACAAAATTATTATCTTTTATTTAGCCTGCAAATAACATAGTTTAGAACTATTATCCATTAGTCCCAAACCTAGAGTTACTCATGACTCAAAAAAACAAACATTATATAAAACAAAAAATATATACATAGATTGATGTTAGGTACTTCCCACACACTTGGTGCCATCATTGCACAATCTTAACCTATTGGAATCATATTTATGCATGAGTCCACTCAGGACATCCTCACACATAGATCATCAGGTTGTCAACGTTAGTATCACCCTCTGCGAGTCTCTACTAACAGCAGCCAAGAACAAGTAGCAAGAAAAATATAATAAAAGCCAGATATAATTAGACCCATTTATCATATCTAATCCTATAAGCACATACAATAAGTAAGGAATGGACGTACCTCTATTAATCTTAATGTCACGCCCGCCCCCCCGCAGGCCGGCGATGCATGCCAGGGCAGACAACTGCCACAGGCCCCCTAGTGATAATGGCCGACACACCCATTGCATCGGGATGGGGCCCCAACCAACGCATGCCCCCAGGGTATCACGGCACTATAGGTATTGTTACCCTTAGGCAGAGTGAATCCATTCTGCAACTCTAGGATTCGAATCCCAGACCTAAGGCTTTTGCCTGCCCCAAAGGCAGCACCTTTCACCAGTTGATCTGCAGCTCAACTGTGAAAGGTGCTGCCTTTAGGGCAGGCAAAAGCCTTAGGTCTGGGGTTCGAATCCTAGAGTCTGCAGACTGGATTCAACTCTGCCTAAGGGTAACAATACCTATAGTGCCCGTGATACCCTGCGGGGCATGCGTTGGTTGGGGCCACCATGATGCAATGGTGGTGTCGGCCATTATCACTAGGGGGCCTGTGGCAGTTGTCTGCCCTGGCATCGCATCGCCGCCGCCTGCGGGGCGGGCGTGACATAAAAAGGCGCCTTTTTATGTCATGCCCCGCCCCCGCAGGCGGCGGCGATGCGATGCCAGGGCAGACAACTGCCACAGGCCCCCTAGTGATAATGGCCGACACCACCATTGCATCATGGTGGCCCCAACCAACGCATGCCCGCAGGGTATCACGGGCACTATAGGTATTGTTACCCTTAGGCAGAGTTGAATCCAGTCTGCAGACTCTAGGATTCGAACCCCAGACCTAAGGCTTTTGCCTGCCCCAAAGCAGCACCTTTCACCAGTTGATGACATGATCGTAAGAGTTGTACTATGGGCTGTAGGTGGAGGCTTATATGTATGTAAAAAGGGTGGAGCTGGTAACACATGGGGTCTCCAGCGTTACTGCTTTCCTAGGGTTTGGCCGCCTATAATCTTTAAGGCATTCTCCCCCCCCAGTACTCACAGCGTAGAAGATATCCCACATGGGTGAGGCTTCACCCTTTTTACATACATATAAGCCTCCACTACAGCCCATAGTACAACCTTACAGACATGATCGTAAGAGTTGTACTATGGGCTGTAGGTGGAGGCTTATATGTATGTAAAAAGGGTGAAGCCTCACCCATGTGGGATATCTCTCACGCTGTGAGTACTGCTGGGGGGGGGAATGCCTTAAAGATTAAGGCGGCCAAACCCTAGGAAAGCAGTAACGCTGGAGACCCCATGTGTTACCAGCTCCACCCTTTTTACATACATAAAGCCTCCACCTACAGCCCATAGTACAACTCTACAGACATGATCGTAAGAGTTGTACTATGGGCTGTAGGTGGAGGCTTATAGTTATGTAAAAAGGGTGGAGCTGGTAACACATGGGGTCCCAGCGTTACTGCTTTCCTAGGTTTGGCCGCCTATAATCTTTAAGACATTCTCCCCCCCCCAGTACTCACAGCGTGAGAGATATCCCACATGGGTGAGGCTTCACCCTTTTTACATACATATAAGCCTCCCCTACACCCATAGTACAACTCTTACGATCATGTCTGTAAGAGTTGTACTATGGCTGTAGGTGGAGGCTTATATGTATGTAAAAAGGGTGAAGCCTCACCCATGTGGGATATCTCTCACGCTGTGAGTACTGGGGGGGGAGAATGCCTTAAAGATTATAGGCGGCCAAACCCAGGAAAGCAGTAACGCTGGAGACCCCATGTGTTACCAGCTCCACCCTTTTACATACATATAAGCCTCCACCTACAGCCCATAGTACAACTCTTACAGACATGATCGTAAGAGTTGTACTATGGGCTTGGAGGCTTATATGTATGTAAAAAGGGTGGAGCTGGTAACACATGGGGTCTCCAGCGTTACTGCTTTCCTAGGGTTTTGCCGCCTATAATCTTTAAGGCATTCTCCCCCCCAGTACTCACAGCGTGAGAGATATCCCACATGGGTGAGGCTTCACCCTTTTTACATACATAAAGCCTCCACCTACAGCCCATAGTACAATTCTTACGATCATGTCTGTAAGATTTACTATGGGCTGTAGGTGGAGGCTTATATGTATGTAAAAAGGGTGAAGCCTCACCCATGTGGGATATCTCTCACGCTGTGAGTACTGGGGGGAGAATGCCTTAAAGATTAGCGGCCCAAACCCTAGGAAAGCAGTAACGCTGGAGACCCCATGTGTTACCAGCTCCACCCTTTTTACATACATAAAGCCTCCACCTACAGCCCATAGTACAACTCTTACAGACATGATCGTAAGAGTTGTACTATGGGCTGTAGGTGGAGGCTTATATGTATGTAAAATCACGCCCCGATAGGGTGCAACAGCCCGCCCGAATCACTAAGTGTAATTCACGAAAGGCTCCTACAAACTACGGTGAGTTTCTAACATATTTTAGTTTTCGAAAACTCTTTAATTAGTTTTCACAAATATTTAACTGCAGCGGAAATAAAACATTTGATACCAATTTCAAAAAGATTACTCACAAGAGTAAATAACTCATAAAACCATAGTATCGAAATAAGAAGTGATGAAAAAAAAAATATAATAATCTTGCGCACACAGGCGCCCCAAAAGTAAACAGTATCTCAAAAACTGTATAAGTATCTCAAAAACAGTAGAGTCCTCACTAGGCTCTCCAAAAGAACATAACAGTAAGCATAAAACAATGCCCGCATCTAATCGTAGAACTCGTCAGCACACTCCTCGAAGTCGGTACCATACCCCAAGAAGTCATAGCGGTCATCAGAATCATAGCCATCATCACCAGAAACACAATCAGTACCTGAAATGATTAGAATGAGCGGCGAAGCCCAATACACAGTAACGCAAGCACATGCGACGTGAATGCAAGCATACTTATTCTACCAAGCACAACCAATAAATTGAGGTATTTAATTAAGCCAGCACAGGAGCACTCACACTCCGAATCAAACACGGGGCAGGGAAATCCTTTCGTGCATACGCACACGACAAGGGGGATGTGATATGACAAGCCGGTGTCACATCCTGGAAGCTTGGTCCTTAGACCCTGGAAGATATGGTCCGAAGACCCTGGAAGAAACTAGCATCGTCCGGGTTTTCCAGCCGTTATCTGACATTAACCGAACCAATCCATCTACACAGTGAAGGTACGGGCCCATTACCGTAGTCTTCCAGCTGTGCAACTTCTCTTCAATGGGGTTAATCGTTACCCCGCTACTGTACCCCCGTCAGCTAGCCACCGTACCACCAAGGGTGGCCTAAGTGCCTACACTCTACCACATTAGAGTTGGACTCTAATGGGGTCGTCGGAACTCTCCGGCCCGAGCCCGACCAAACACAAGCAATTAATCATTAAGCCGTCTTTAAGTTTTTAACCATTTTAATGCCTATCCTAACAAGCAACACGCATGTTACTGCGTACCTTGTATAACAGAAGGAAACTCGAACAAGTCCGAAGGATAACAGAAAGAAGAATCTGTTAACAAAAGATTTAACAAAATCAGGATTAAGCATTTACAAAGAATTATATCAAGTATTAAGCTTTTAGAACAACGCCTTAACTTTATAAGACTTTACAAAATTTTAGGGTGAAATGGGCTTGGAGTAGATATAGAGTAAGCCCATTAAGACATATGTAATTGAATATCTTATTTAGAAGTAATGGGCCTTAAGGGTTTACTAGTTAAGCCCATTAAATAACTATTAATCATTTTCACTTTATTAGGTTAATGGGCCTTGAAGTAGGCTTGGGCCCATTAAGGAAATCTATATATATAAAGCTTAGAATTAAATTGGGCTTCATGATTGGACTGGTCCAATTAGGAGTTTAATTAAGTTATTGGACCTAAATATATGTGATAAGCCCAAAAGATTAGAATTATGTCTTATTTAGGAATATTAGGCCTTGAGTGAACCTATTAGGCCCAATAAGTAACTAAGTTATAATTTAAGCTATAAGGCCCATGAAATGTATATGGACCCATTAAGAGTCAATACTCTTGGAGCTTAGATGATGTGCTTAAAGTATTGGGTGTAAGGTCCACTTGGAGTAAAAGTGGGTAATGGACCTCATTTTTATATTTTAAACCCATGGGGTTTAAGCTAAAGTCATGGGTTTGATTTTTAGATTTATTTTTAAGGGATATGGACCTTGATATGATATGGATAGGCCCATATTAGAATAGGTTCAGATTGATACAAAATATTTAGGTTTGATTGTAAGCCCAAAAACTACTCTATAGTTCCAGCCCATCATAAAGTATGGTATATCCTCACATTTTAGCTATTTGGGCCGCCAAATCATATCGGATTTCTGTAAAATAAATTTCTTTTGAAAGATAATAATAAAAATACTTCCATGAATTTTTGTATGATTTTTAGAGCCCAATAACTATTTTTAAGAATTCGTTTTTCACAAAGGACCAAATCTGTCCAATTTTTCCCTGAAAGTCAGATTGCGCATACTTTACTAAAATGGGCATATCTGGGCCATCCGAACGAATTTTTGAGTGGTTCCAGTTGGGTTAGAAACTAGACTCATAGAGATTTCTATTGGTACCTAATTCAAGTGATAATAATCTGTATGAGATGAGTTATGATAATTTGAAGTTGGGCTAACTAACAGGAACAAAACAGAATCCACTGGGTGGTATGTTTTATTGCACAACTAATAACTCCATCAATTCTTAACCTTTTTAAGTGATTCTTGAGCCTAAATTATACTAATTTTAATGAAATAAAATCCTGTAAAATTTCACGGTTTTTAAATCTCATTTACTATGCTAAAACTATTTTTAAAATCGGATTTTAAACAGGGGAAAACAGGAATTTCAGAACATAGCCCAAATACAAGTTTAAAACACATAACTTGGCTCACAACGTGATTAGAATACCATTAACATAATATCACACCTAAACATGATACTAAATATGTCAATAATCATGATTAATCATAATCCTATCATAACACAAGTTAAAATCATCAAGTTTAGGCTCAAATCATCATATAACTTCATTTTTAACACGAATCAATGAAAGATATCAACATGGAACATCCATAACATGAATTTCTAAATATGTACAGCAGGTTATTCATATTATAAATACATGCTCATCAAGTGATAATCAATATATATTAAGGATTCAATATATAAGATGATTATATGCAATATACTTCACTATAACATCATTAACACCTAAATCTAACATGATTATCCAAAAATCATCAAAATATATCATCATATACATATATATCTTACACGTGCAGCAAGTGTTCGAGAGGTTCATTAAGTGTTTTTCAAATCTTAAATCAAATAAAAACATAATCAATCAAAGAATCAAAGTTTACTTACCTAATACTCTTAAAATTAAGTTAAACTTCAATACACAACCACTACTTCAAATTAAATTTGATGAAGATTTCCCTCTTTGTGCCCTGGGCTTTTCCTTGCTAAATGGGGGTTATTTTATGTTGATTTCACTCTTTGATCAGCTATGTAAGGTTGTTGGAAGTTTGGATGTGTTTAGATGAATAAAAGAACCATTTTTGGTAAAGATCAAGGTATATGACTAGAGATTTGTCCTAGGTTTCTCTCAAGTGTGTAAGATGAAATAAAAATGACATTTTTGGTTTGTGGAGGCAACTGACCATAGGAGTGTGGCTTGTGGATTTGTGTGTGGTAGGGTTAGGGTTTTGCCAAATAAAGAAGCTTTTATAGATAGTGGCATTAGGTTAGAGATTAGATGAAAGGCTAGGATTAAATCTTGAAGCATGTGAGTGAGTAGGTGGGTTCTTAAGCATGTGAGGGTTTGAGAAAACATTTTAGAATATAATTTAGGTATTTTAAATAATCCTTTGGGATTTAGGAATGTTAATTAATGATTTTACACTAATTAACCTTGATTTAGGACTTTAGAAGGAATTATTGAATTTAAGAGTCTAGTTAGGATTTCAATCAACTAACTAGAATTGTTTTGATGAAAAAATATTGAAATTGAATAATCAAGGAGTTTAGAATGGAATTGAGTGATCTCTAACACATAATGATCCAATTTCTAACTCAATTAAATTAATTAAGTTAATTACTCAACTAAAAGTTCAACTACTCAGAGGTTTGAACTTGACCCACTAGTTTCTACACTTTACTGAAAAGTTTTAAATTTTTTTTTTTCCATATTTTCAAGCTAATTCTTTCTTTCTTTCTTTTTTTTTTTTTTTCCATCTATATTTTTAGGGTTTTTCATCCCTCCCCCCTTAAGAAAGTTTCGTCCTCGAAACTGACCTGTTTACTCGAAGAGCTCAGGATATTTCCGTCTCATAGATTCTTCCGTCTCCCAGGTGGCCTCACGTTCAGTATGACCACTCCACAACACTTTCACATAAGGTATCACCTTTCTTCTTAAAGCTTTCTCAGCACGATCCAAGATCCTCACTGGATGCTCTGCAATTGTAAGATTCGGCTGAACCTCCGGTTGGTGTGTTTCAACAACTGCATCAGGATCTGCTAAACACTTCCGTAACTGAGACACGTGAAACACATCGTGTACCCCAGATAGATTAGGTGGAAGTGCCAACCGGTATGCCACTGGTCCAATTCTCTCAAGAATTTGGTATGGTCCAATATACCTGGGACTCAACTTCCCTCTGACTCCAAACCGATATACTCCTTTGGTAGGCGACACACGAAGGAAAACATGGTCACCGACCTCGAACTCTAAAGGTCGTCGCCTCAGATCCGCATAACTCTTATATCGATCCTGGGCTGCTTTCATTCTCTGCTTCACAACTTGTATCTTATCAACAGCTTGTTGCACAAGATCTGGACCTAGAAGAACTCGTTCTCCCACATCATCCCAGTGCAACGTCGATCTGCATTTCCGCCCATACAACGCTTCAAAAGGTGCCATCTGGATAGTTGCCTGATAACTGTTATTGTAGGCGAACTCTACTAGGTACAAGTGATCATCCCATCTACCACCGAAGTCTAGAGCACAAGCTCGAAGCATATCCTCAAGTATCTGAATAGTGCGCTCTGACTGTCCGTCTGTCTGTGGGTGGAAGGGCGGTACTGAACTGTAACCTAGTACCCAAGGCTTCATGTAAACTTTGCCAGAATCGGCTAACAAATCGTGGATCTCGATCCGAAGTGATCTCAACTGGAACTCCATGCAGTCTGACTATTTCCTTCACATAGATATCTGCCAACTTAGATAAGGAACATCCAACTCTCAACGGTATAAAGTGAGCCGATTTGGTCAATCGATCCACTATCACCCAAACTACCTCATGCCTTGATGGCGTCCTAGGTAGTGCTGAAACGAAATCCATCGTCACACTCTGCCATTTCCATTCAGGTACTGGTAAAGGCTGTAACTTACCTCCTGGCCTTTGGTGCTCAATCCGAACCTGTTGGCAAGTCATGCACTTCGAAACATACTCTGCAATGTCTCGCTTCATGTTGTTCCACCAAAAGTGCTGTTTAAGATCCTTATACATTTTCGTACTACCTGGATGTACCGAAAAGGTAGACGAATGTGCTTCTTTCATAACTTCTTTTCTTAAACCTTCTTCAGTTGGAACCCATAACCTATCCATGACGAATAACGCCGTCTTCATCCATACGAAGAGCTGTCATCTCGCTGCGTTTCATAGTTGTCAAGATCTGATCCCTTTCCCGACTGCTTAATGAACTGCCTTGATTCGACTTTGAAGATTAGGCTGTATTGTCAAACTGGCCAAGCGAGCCTCAACACTTCCTATAACAACCTTATATCCATCCGTCGTAGATCCTCTACTATCTCTTCTGAGTCGTGACCAAAGCTGCTACTTCATCTGCTTTTTCCGACTTAAGGCATCCGCTACAACATTTGCTTTGCCCGGGTGGTAAAGAATCTCAAGGTCATAATCCTTAATTAACTCAAGCCAACGTCGTTGTCTCATGTCCAAGCCTACTTCAAGGCCCATTAACCTAATAAATTGAAAATGATTAATAGTTATTTAATGGGCTTAACTAGTAAACCCTTAAGGCCCATTATTTCTAAATAAGATATTCAATTATATATGTCTTAATGGGCTTACTCTATATCTACTCCAAGCCCATTTCACCCTTAAAATTTTGTAAAGTCTTATAAAGTTAAGGCGTTGTTTTAAAAGCTTAATACTTGATATAATTCTTTGTAAATGCTTAATCCTGATTTTGTTAAATCTTTTGTTAACAGATTCTTCTTTCTGTTATCCTTCGGACTTGTTCGAGTTTCCTTCTGTTATACAAGGTACGCAGTAACATGCGTGTTGCTTGTTAGGGTAGGCATTAAAATGGTTAAAAACTTAAAGATGGCTTAATGATTAATTGCTTGTGTTTGGTCGGGCTCGGACCGGAGAGTTCCGACGACCCCATTAGAGTCCAACTCTAATGTGGTAGAGTGTAGGCACTTAGGCCACCCTTGGTGGTACGGTGGCTAGCTGACGGGCTGGTACAGTAGCGGGGTAACGATTAACCCCATTGAAGAGAAGTTGCACAGCTGGAAGACTACGGTAATGGGCCCGTACCTTCACTGTGTAGATGGATTGGTTCGGTTAATGTCAGACGGCTGGAAAACCCGGACGATGCTAGTTTCTTCCAGGGTCTTCGGACCATATCTTCCAGGGTCTAAGGACCAAGCTTCCAGGATGTGACAGCTTGTCATATCACATCCCTCTTGTCGTGTGCGTATGCACGAAAGGATTTCCCTGCCCCGTATTTGATTCGGAGTGTGAGTGCTCCTGTGCTGGCTTAATTAAATACCTCAATTTTTGGTTGTGCTTGGTAAATAAGTATGCTTGCATTCACGCCCCGAGATAGGGTGCAACAGCCCGCCCGCGAATCACTAAGTGTAATTCACGAAAGGCTCCTACAAACTACGGTGAGTTTCTAACATATTTTAGTTTTCGAAAACTCTTTAATTAGTTTTCACAAATATTTAACTGCAGCGGAAATAAAACATTTGATACCAATTTCAAAAAGATTACTCACAAGAGTAAATAACTCATAAAACCATAGTATCGAAATAAGAAGTGATGAAAAAAAAAAAATATATATATATATAATAATCTTGCGCACACAGGCGCCCAAAAAGTAAACAGTATCTCAAAAACTGTATAAGTATCTCAAAAACAGTAGAGTCCTCACTAGGCTCTCCAAAAGAACATAACAGTAAGCATAAAACAATGCCCGCATCTAATCGTAGAACTCGTCAGCACACTCCTCGAAGTCGGTACCATACCCCAAGAAGTCATAGCGGTCATCAGAATCATAGCCATCATCACCAGAAACACAATCAGTACCTGAAATGATTAGAATGAGCGGCGAAGCCCAATACACAGTAACGCAAGCACATGCGACGTGAATGCAAGCATACTTATTTACCAAGCATAACCAATAAATTGAGGTATTTAATTAAGCCAGCACAGGAGCACTCACACTCCGAATCAAACACGGGCAGGGAAATCCTTTCGTGCATACGCACACGACAAGGGGATGTGATATGACAAGCCGGTGTCACATCCTGGAAGCTTGGTCCTTAGACCCTGGAAGATATGGTCCGAAGACCCTGGAAGAAACTAGCATCGTCCGGGTTTTCCAGCCGTTATCTGACATTAACCGAACCAATCCATCTACACAGTGAAGGTACGGGCCCATTACCGTAGTCTTCCAGCTGTGCAACTTCTCTTCAATGGGGTTAATCGTTACCCCGCTACTGTACCAGCCCGTCAGCTAGCCACCGTACCACCAAGGGTGGCCTAAGTGCCTACACTCTACCACATTAGAGTTGGACTCTAATGGGGTCGTCGAACTCTCCGGTCCGAGCCCGACCAAACACAAGCAATTAATCATTAAGCCATCTTTAAGTTTTTAACCATTTAATGCCTACCCTAACAAGCAACACGCATGTTACTGCGTACCTTTATAACAGAAGGAAACTCGAACAAGTCCGAAGGATAACAGAAAGAAGAATCTGTTAACAAAAGATTTAACAAAATCAGGATTAAGCATTTACAAAGAATTATATCAAGTATTAAGCTTTTAAAACAACGCCTTAACTTTATAAGACTTTACAAAATTTTAAGGGTGAAATGGGCTTGGAGTAGATATAGAGTAAGCCCATTAAGACATATATAATTGAATATCTTATTTAGAAATAATGGGCCTTAAGGGTTTACTAGTTAAGCCCATTAAATAACTATTAATCATTTTCACTTTATTAGGTTAATGGGCCTTGAAGTAGGCTTGGGCCCATTAAACCCTAGGAAAGCAGTAACGCTGGAGACCCCATGTGTTACCAGCTCCACCTTTTTTACATACATATAAGCCTCCACCTACAGCCCATAGTACAACTCTTACACTTAAGGAACAGGACTCTAATTCCACAAATATCTTGACCATATAAACAAAATAGATTTGAATACATGTCTTTCATATAATGATTTTAACCCAAATATCTTCTAAAACCCTAATCTCCAAAAAAAAAAAAAATTACAACACTACACCTTATTCCTTGATCTCAACACAAAAATTCTCCAATAGGATTGATCCGTTCAACAATCTGACCAAATCTTAATACACAACTCAATACCAAACAAACCAGAAATCAACAAATACTCATAACAATAACCTTATAGTGATCAAAACATTAAACACTTACCTATACTTGATTTGAATTCCAAAGGAATCACCAAATCCCTAAGAAGACTAGAAATTCCTCCAACTTCTCTTTCAAAATAAAGAGGAAAACCCTAAGGAAATTGACTAATTTTCTTAAATCCTAAACGTAAGCAAGGAGATTCATTCATCTTGCTTCAATCTTCTCAAACTCGTATGGATGAGTTAACACTATAAGAGAGGATTTCTAGGTTTTAGGGTAACTTTTGGAGAAGGAATAAAGAAAAGGTGTAAACCCCTAAAGTTTTATGATCTGTTAAGCTTAAACCATAATCGAAAGGTCAACCGGAAACCTTAAAGTCAACAAAACCCTAGTTAGACATAACAGTTTAAGTCCGATAATCCCATGTTCGCAACCTAAGTGAGTAAGTAAGAGAATAGTATGTAGAATAGTTCATAATAATATAAGAAATCTTAAAAATATCAGTTTAGTAAAACTGCAATCCATTTTGGACCCGAACGGATATAGTTCTTGAAAAACGTATCCCGAGGCTCGAAATAGTAAAAATATTTCGGATATACCATTAGACTCGTAAAAATATAAGGTTTTCAAAAATATCAGTTTTATAATTTTTTGATAATTAAAAATATCAGATGTCGCATTTATACGCATATTTTCCTACTATTAATACTTTATTAGTCATATCTACTTTATATTACACTATTCATTACTATTCTACACTATTCATTTATCTCTACTTTTTCTAAAACCTACCTTACACTCTATACACCTATTATCTTTACTTTTTATTTTTTCTCATAACTTTATATCACATCTACCTTACTTATTATTACATTAAATTAACAAAAATACAAAAAATAAAACTCTCTCCCCTCTCTCTCACCAAGGCCGGCGCCACACCCACCTCCTACCCCACCTCAAAATCTCTCCCTCTCAAATCTTTTCTCAATTTTTCTTTATTTAAATAACTCAAAATTCACTTCTCATTTTCCTATAAATATCCTTCTTCTCTTTCACTTCATTCACACATTACTACCCATAAATTCACTAGTAAAACTCTCTAAATTTATCATCTCAAAACTCTTTCCACATACACTCTCAAAACTCTCCCAAAATACTATCAAACCCCTTCTACATACACAAAACCTATTCACACATATTACTCCAAAATACTCTTTAGCTAAAATTTTCTTTATATGTTTCTTCTTACCATGGCATGTAACTTCACATGACCATGGTGTGAGTTTCCTAAAACTTAATATTATTGAAGCTACACTATGTTTCTGTATTTTTCTTGTCACACCCCAAAGGGTACCGTAAATGTAACAGTCCGTCACATGCCAAATAAGACTCACGAATCACTAACCAAGTCCTTCGGGAGTCTTGTATAGATGTAAGGCGTCCCTTTACAACAATAGAATACTCGAACCGATGGAGTTGAAAAGTTTAATATGTCATTCAATAGCATTAGAAAATAAATCAAAACATATTACAAAATCTAAGGGGCATTCCCCCGCAAAAGAATATTAATTAGAGATCTATTACAGTCATCCAGAGTCTTTTGGTTTCCTCCGAAAGTCTAAACAAGTCTGATTACAACTTCTAGAGGAAACGCCTAGCTCCTGTACTTAAGTTGTAGGTTGTCTCGGTCTAAGCCATATGAATTCGTACTGCAACAAATAAAAACTATAGGGACATAAGCTACACTAGCTTAGTGAGTAAGAACTTCCAAGATCGCAATTATAACACATCAATCAAACAAAGTGATTAATCAGATAAGTGATATGCATCAAACATATGACCAACCGGAAATCATATGTGGATGAACTTGTGCCCTCCATCCCGGGTTAGCAGATTAACGAATACTGTGATACTACTCAATATGCCGTTTAGGATCATGGTCAACCAACTTATAAATTCGTTTGTGGATTACGATTAACCAACTCATTAATTCGTTTATGGATCACGATTAACCAACTTTTACACCGTTTAGGATCACGGATAACCAACCAATGCTAATGCTCCATCCTCATTTATGATATGAATGAGTCCATATTTATTTTCAATTCCGAATATTCAATTATACCAATTCTTTAACTGATCAATCAATAATCACAGACAGCCAATCCTAATTCATCTATACAAGCAATAGTTAATCACCCGGCTTCGATATTCTTACATTCCATTTCTCATATCAACAACAACCATACAAAATTCCCATTCACCCCCATCATGCATATCCATTTTATCTTTAGCAAATATCTAGTGCAACTATCATTACAACCACATACAATAATTGAAATCGGAAGTGGTACTCACTCGGCCATGGATCACTGGTCTTTTAGTAATAATAATCCGGTAGTAGAGAATCACCGGTTTCGGGGTCACCTAAAAAGGAATAAATACCCTAATAAGTATTTCATCACTTAACTAATCCAAACTATATATTAAAACTTAGTAAATTCGTAATTCTCGTCATTTGCGGAGGTCCCGACTTAAAACGGCCATAACTTGGTCATTTTAACTCGAAATTTCGCAAATTGTATATCGATTTCTATCTACTTTGAAAGATCTACCTAATTCTAATATTATTTTCAAGTTTTGAAAATGTTCAGTTCATGAAACAGTAGGATCAGTTCTGATCGGTAACAATTTTCCATATCGAAAAATAGTTTTGTAAATGTTTGAAATGTTTCTACTTTATAAATAAATTATACATGCAATATTAATGATTTCCTATCATGAATGGCATGTTATGAGTTTAATGTATGCATGATCTTGATGATGTTTACTAAAGGAAAATTTTAGAACTCTTCATTTTGTAAGACTTCAAGAATAACTACTTTTAAGAAAACTAGTTTCCTAACTTTGATAACTCACTTGTGTTTTGGGATTATTTTTAGGAATTTCTAGTTATCTTTGTTAGAATTGAGTCTTCATAATATTTATTACTTAAGACCTTCATTTTTACATAAAAATTCCCATTTTATAATTTGTAAATATGTTTTCAAATAGGATTTATTCCAAAATCAGAATTTTTGAAAATTTAGTTTTTTGAATGTTTTCTTTAAGAAAAACTTGTTTAATACATTAAAAATTAAAGCTTTATTATACCTATCCCCTAAGGACTTCATTTCTTAATTAAAACTTTCATTTTGAGTTTGGCAAATAGGTGTTTCTATGACCTTAATCCAAAATTACGAATTTCTTAAGTTGACTAGTAACTCAAAATTTCCTATCTTATTTCTACTATTTGTTTCACATATTATTCTCATCAAAACTCATTTCAACTTATATAAATCATTACTTAATGATATCTATTACCTATACCCTTCATTTTCATATAAAACATAAGTGTTAGAGTTGATAAAAGGGTTTTTAAAACATGGTTTTGAAGTCATACGAATTTTTCATTTGAACATTTCAAACAAAAGTTTTTCTTTTTAAGTTTCTTGTCTCATCTAATTGAAGATCTATTAACTACCATATTTACATATACAAGAAAAAACCTTTACGAGTATTAATGCATTAAAACACAAAATATTCATGAGATCATGAATGTCAAGTATAACATGAACATCTAAATGCTAGATCTACTACTTATGATGCATGAAATGAAGTTTGAAAGCATGAACATGGATTTTTATGCAAGATCTCTACTTTACTCTACTACTATATGCATGAACATGAAGATAATCTAACAAAAACTCATTTAAACCCAAGATCTATTCTTGTGATGGCTTGATATTCATATAATAGCATTTTCATGTTCCTAGCAAGTGCTCATGAGGACTTTATCATGAAAACACTCATGAATAATATTGCCATTACAAGATTTAATGTAGGAAAGAGTTATGATTCATCACCTAAGGTTTGAATCAAGTGGAAAATGAAAAAGAAATAAGCTTGTTGTGTGTTGAAAAGCTCATGGCAAGAGAGGGAAATAAGGAGAGAGTTTGTGATTTTTTTGAACAAATGAAGTGAATGAGAGAGAGAGAAAAGTAAAAGATTATATATAGTAAAGTAAATTAAGGTTTGTGTAATTATATAAGGACGAAAATAAAACAATTTAGGGCAAAATGGATTGAGAGGGGGGGGGGGGGGGGGGGGGAGGGGGCATGCGCCGGTTTTGAAAGAGAGGGAGAGAGAGAGAAATTGAAATTGTTTTTTTTTTTGTAATTTATGTAATAAAAAGTATTAATGTAATAATTTGTTAAGAGACAAATTTTCATTGGAAAGAAAATGTAATTGAGTGTTTGTAAGGATGTAAGACTAGGGTATGGCTTGTGAGTGTATTAGGTTGTACTTATGAATAGTAATAGATAAGAAACAAGACAATTACTTTACCGGTAGTAAGAAAAATACGAGAAAAATGCTATATCTATAATTTTTATAACTCGAAAAATTATAAAACTTATATTTTTGAAATCCTTATTAAATTTCGGTTCTAAAGAGTATTCAAGAATATTTTTTCGAATATCTAGTTCCGAGGCTCGCTTTTCCGTAATGGATCTCGGGAAGGCCCGGAATAGAGAATTTTTCGAAATCAGAGTTTGAAATATACTTTAAAACAATATCACATTAAGTTATTTTACAAAATTTCTTTTAGTTTGAAGCCGAAGGATAGTTGGATCTAGGGTTCCTAGGTTTCTCTCACCAGCTTAAACTAATCCGGTTTAGGGTTTTGGTTTCCAATTTTCGAAATTTACTTGGTTACTAGGAAAACCGAGGTTTACAACCTTCCCACCTTAAAAAGAGTTTTGTCCTCAAAACTGAACTGATGTACCTCCTCTTTCAAACAACTCGGGGTACTTGCTCCAAATTTCCTCTTCAGCTTCCCAAGTTGCTTCCTCGAAGGCATGGTTTTTCCACAACACCTTAACGTACTGGATTTCTTTGCTTCGAAGTTTTGGGTTTTCTTATCCAGAATCCTTATGGGATGTTCTTCATAGGCCAGATTTTCCTTCAGCTGAATGGGTTCCAATTCTAAAATCTTTTCAGGGTCGAGTACATATTTCCTTAATACCAACACATGGAACAAATTATGAACTCCTGATAGGTTTGGTGGTAGGGCTAGTCAGTATGCTAAGTCTCCAACTCTTTCTAAGATTTTGAACGGTCCAATATATCTCGGGCTTAACTTTCCTTGTGTACGTACCCTTCTCATGCTCTTAATTGGACTTATCTTTAGATACACATGGTCACCTACTTTAAACTCAAGTTCCCTTCTTTTTAAGTCTGCCCAACTCTTTTGCCTGTCTTGAGCTTCTTTCATTTTCCATTGGATCACCTTCACCTTATCGGCCGCTTTTTGTATTAATTCTGGCCTGATAGTAAGCTTTTCCAAAACAGAGGGGATTTACAACGTCGTCCATGTAGGGCTTCGTAGGGTGGCATCTGAATAGTTGAGTGGTAGCTGTTGTTGTAAGCAAACTTGACGAGGGGTATATAGTTATCCCAGTTCCCTATGAGTTCCAAAACACAAGCTCTTAACATGTCTTCCAAGCTTTGGATTGTCCGCTTAAATTGTCCATCCGTCTGAGGGTGGTATGCGGTACTGAAGTGCAACTTTGTACCTAAAATCTTCTGTAGACTTGTCCAGAACTTGGACACAAATCTCGGGTCCTTATCTGAAATGATTCCTACTGGTATGCCATTTAGTTGTACAATCTCTTGAATATAAATCTTAGCCAACTTGTCCATTGAATAAGTCATGTTTATAGGTAGGAAGTGCATTGACTTAGTTAACCGATCCATTATTACCCATACTATGTCACAACCTAAGGAAGTCTTTGGAAAACCACAAACAAAGTCCATGGATATCTGATCCCACTTCCATTCAGGGATGAGTAAAGACTTTAATAATCCTCCTGGCCTTTGGTATTCTACTTTCACTTGTTGGCAAACCGGGTACTTTATTACATGATCCGCTATATCTCTTTTCATGCCATTCCACCAATAGTAGCTTTTCAAATCCTGGTACATTGGTACCTCCCAGACACATAGTGTAACCAGAGTTGTGGGCTTCACTCATTATCTCTTTTCTCAATTCCCCATCTTCGAGCACACATAATCGGCCTTCATTCTTACCACATCTTCGTCATCTATCGCGAAGTCCAAGTATTTACCTTCTTGAATTTCCTTTTTAATCTGTTGTATTATTTCATCATAACTTTGGGCTTCTTTGATCCTTTCAATCAAAGTTAGTTCCAATACCAAATTAGCTATCTCAAGCTCCACACTTTGGTCTATGAACTCAATTCTCAGCTTTTCGAAATCTCTGATCAGATTCTTTGACTGGTGATTAAAGCAGCTACTTTTGCATAATTTTTCCAACTTAAGGCATCTGCAACTGCATTGACATTCCCTGGACAGTAATTTATTCCCAAATCATAATCATTTATTAGTTCAACCATCTTCTTTGTCTCATATTTAATTCCTTCTGTGTGAATAAATACTTAAGACTTTTGTGATCCGTGTATACTTCACACCTTCGCTTATACAGATAATGTCTCCAAAGTTTTAAGGCAAAGACAACTACGGTCAATTCCAGATCATGCGTAGGATAGTTCTACTCATGAGGTCATAACTGTCGAGAGGCATAGGAAATAACCTTTCCTTCCTGCATTAGTACACATCTAAGGCCATTCCTTGGAGCGTCACTGTAAACCCCTAAGCCGGAAAGTCAATCGAAGACTTAGGTCAACGGATCTTGAGTAAAACCCTACAGTTTAGGTCCGAAACCGAGTTCGTAAATCGAGGAGTCGAAAAATAATTAAAGTGTTTAGAATAGTCCGTAATAATATTTGATTTATTAAAAATATCAGATTGGTTTATTTTCGGCTTATTTCGAACCCGTTTGGATACTGCTTTGGAAAGCGTGTCCCGGGGCTCGGAAAATTAAAAATATATCTTTAATATTTTTAGACTCGTATTTTTATAAGGATTTCAAAAATATCAAGTTTATAATTTTTCGGATTTTAAAAATATCAGTTATAGCTCATATAAGCTTATTTTACTCTTACCGGTAACTTAATTGTTAAATTTCTAAAAATAATTTAATTGATTATTTTATTTAAATCATAAAAATTCTGCCACTTAAATAAAAATATTTTTCTTAATTTATTTTATATATTTTCTTATTCAAAAAGCCACTTTATCAACCCATATCTCAAGTACACATATTATCATTACTACACATTATTATGTCTTCTTTTGCTTTTTCTTACACTCCATTTCCCAAAATTGCAGCTGCCCATTCCCCATAAATTAGCCACTTTTCATTATTTTTAATATTTATTTGATATTTTAAAAGTCTTTTAGTTAGATGGAAGCAATTGTTACACTTTCAAAAATACAAGTTAAAACAAACTACACACACTCCTACACCCAAAATCACGCCAGCCCCTCCTCATGCAGCTGCTGTTTTATTTTTTTTTTAAATTATTTAACACACTTTATCTCTATTAAACATCTCACCTTCCCTCTTTCATTTAAACCCTATATTTTTCCTCTCTCTTTTTCCCTCTCTTTTCTCTTCTTCTTGCTTGTCTTCTTAAACAAGCTGCCCCATTTTATTTCTTGCTTCCACATATATTTCTTGCAATATTTGAGGTAATCTTTCTCTTTTAGCTCTCATAAGATGTTTAGGATGATATTGTGGATGTTTCATGCATCAAAGGACATTCCACAAGCTTAAAAGCTATGGATGATGATGCCAAGAAGTTGAAACACTCCTCTAGATGATGATCTCTTTTGTTCTTAGTATTTTTGTTATTGAAGGCTTGTTTATCTTCTTGTTTTGTGATACTTGTAGATCTAGAGTTTTACCAAGCTTTAGTTATGTTTATGTGTAGATCTAGAAGTTTAAGGCCTACTAGTTTTTCTTATGTTCTCATGGTTGATATTGAGTAGATCTTAGATTTGAGTTTGAATGAAAAAGTAAAATTCGTAACTTGTCAATGCACTATTTTAAAAACCCCTTTCAAGTCTTAAAATGGAAGTTTTTGTTAAGAAAATGAAGGTTTGATGGATGTATATCATCAAGACTTCATCTTACAAGAATCAAAGTTGATTTTCAAAGTTTATTTTCAAAAACAAAAATTGTATTTTCGGATCAAGACAAAGATCTAAAATAAAAACATGTTTTCCAACTCAAAATGAGGATTTTATTCAAGAAATGAAGGGTTCTTGAGATATAATATGTAATGGGTTGTTTTTCATGAGTTTTGATGAATTTTCTCAAGAGATATGTCCAAAATAAATTTATGAAAATTCGGATCTAGACCAAGACCATTTTTGGAACCCATCATTCAACTTTAAAATGAAGATTTAGACAAAAATATAAGGGCTCTTGGTATAGATATCTTAAGGAATGAATTTTCATAAGTTTAAATGAGTTTTCCTAAAAGGTATTGCTTAAATCAAGTGTTTTGTAAAAGACAAAATTTAGGTCTTGTTTCATTGTAAACTTCAAAGAGGAAATTCGTAATTATGGGGAGACCAATTTTAAAACCTTCTTTTGATCTCAAAACAAGTATTTTATATTGAAAATGGAATGCTTTGATGATATATAATATAGGAAAATTATTTTCATTGAACTAAGTAAGTTTTAGTAAAGGAATTACTCAAAACAAGACAATGAGTTTTGACTTGTAAATTTCGGTTTTATGAAAATGGATTCTTAGAAGTTTCATTTGAACTTTATGTTTGGTATTAGATAAGTGTGTAATCTCTTAATTTTGTTTTGAGATCTCCTTGCAAGTTTAGGACTAAAATAAGTTGGTCTAAGTAGTTAAATAGAGTAGATATGGCAATTTTTCACAAAGGCTCAAATCTTGGATTTTCGCAACCCTACTGTACAGTAGTTTCCGACCCTAAATGACCTTAAATGTTTGAATTAACTTTAGAAATAGATAGCTCTTTCGAAGTAGGTATAAATCGGTATATTATAAGCTAAATTCCGAGTTAAAATGAGTTAGATATGACCTTTTTAAGTTAAGGATTCAACCTAGGCGGAAATTGACGAACTTAGTAAATAAAATTGTTAAGTTTAATAGAACTTCATAAGAGATACTCATTGAGGGTATTCTTTGTACTTAGGTGAATTGGAGGACGGGTTACCACTTCCCGAGGACTATTACGACTAGTGGATTTTCACTACATGGACAAGTGAGTTCATTTCTCAATTAATTATGCTCTTGGATGTGCTTGTAGTAGTAGTGGCATTAGACTTAGGAAAAGATAAAATTGTGATTGAATGGTGATCTAAACTTGCATGAATGAACGATAAGTATATCGAGGCAAGCTTTGTTGCAATAATCTTGTATGAGCTAGTATAGATTTGGAATGTCTGAAATTTGTATGGTCACTTTTAAATTATCTAATTAATATACCATGATTATATGAATAAATTGTACATGCATATCACGTAGTGAGTCACATATCATTGTCGAGTATGCCTTTGGTGGGACAAAGGTGTATTTGGGAGGCAGCGGGTCTTTAATGAAGGGGACTAGGGTTGCATGACTTATGGACCACCCCATTCAAATAATGAAACTATGGTTGCATGACTTATGGACCAACATTAAAAATTGTGGTTGCATGTCTTATGGACCACCCCACTTAAGATTGGGACTATGGTTGCATGTCTTATGGACCAACATTGGAATTGTAGTTGCATGACTTATGAACTACCCCAAACCCCGAATGGAGGGCGTAAATTCATTCACTTATGACTACCGGAAAGTCATATGCTTGCTTGCTCATTTGCTTGTGCATTCATATGGTTGCTTAATTATAACTTGCTTGTATAGATATTTTAGCTTGATCGAGTATGTTACTTGGAAAATGAATCTCACTAAGCAATTAGCTTATACCCCAATAGTTTTTGTTGCAGTGTTCCTATTTTTGGATGTTCCGAGAGGACACTTTGTGCAGGTTTATCACATTGGATTAAAGAGCTTTTGAGGAAGTCGGGACCTAGTATAGGCGTGGACTTCTAGGAAAATCTCTTTAATGTAAATTCAGATATGTAATTGGAGCTAAACGATGTAGACTCCTATTATTTTGGCGGGGGTATGCCCCTTGGCTTTTGTAAAGTTTAACTATTTATCTTGTTGTGATTTATATTCTTAATGCTATGTATGCTTTCTTAAGACTACTCGAATCAAAGTGTGATCCTAAAGTTGTGTGAGTACACCTTACACACGATATGTAAACTCATGGGATGACTAAGGTTGTCATACTTAAGTTTAAATATGGGTGTGGTGGACTGTCGCGTTTAGGGTTATCCTTTGGGGCGTGACAGTCACTATGTACTGTATAAGATTTTTCTAGGTCTGGCAGAACTAAAATTGGTGCCGATACCAACCGTTGTTTCAACTCTTGAAAACTCTATTCTCCTTTATCCGTCTAAACGAACTTCTCACTCTTTTGTGTCAACTGAGTTAGGGGCTTAGCTATCTTTGAAAAATCCTTCACAAAATTGCGATAATAGCCAGCTAATCCTAGGAAACTTCTTATTTTGGTAACTGTTTGTGGCTGTTTCCACTCCACTACAGCCTTAATCTTTTTTGGGTTAACTGATATCCCTTGTCTTGTTACAACATGTCCAAGAAAAGATATCTTATCCAACCAAAAGTCACATTTGGATAATTTAGCATACAACTTTTTTTCCCTCAAAGTTCATAGCGCCATCCAAAGATGTTCCTCATGTTGTTCCTTATTCTTGGAGTATATCAAAACATCATCTATGAAGACGATTACACACTTATCTAGAAGTGGCTTGTAGACCCTGTTCATAAGATCCATAAATGCAGCTGGTGCATTGGTCAGTCCAAATGACATCACAGAAATTCGTAATGTCTATAATGGGTATGAAAAGCCGTCTTCGGTACATCTTCAGGCTTTATTCTTAACTGATGATATCCTGAGCACAAATCAATACGTGAGAACATGCATGCTCCTTGGAGCTGATCAAACAAATCATCAATCCTCGGTAAGGGGTATCGATTCTTGATTGTAACCTTGTTTAGCTCATGATAATAGATACATAATCTCATAGATCCATCCTTCTTCTTTACAAATAGGAAAGGTGCGCCCCATGGCGACACACTTGGTCTTATGAATTTCTAATCTAAGAGTTCCTGCAATTGGGTCTTTAGCTCCTTTAACTCAACCGGTGCCATTCAGTATGGTACCTTAGATATTGGTTCAGTATCTGGAGCCAATTCAATTTCAAAGTCAATTTCTTTTCAGTGGTAACCCATATAATATTTCTGGAAACACATCCAAATACTCATTTACCACTAGTATATCTTCTCCTCTCGAGTTTCCTCCTCATCTAAAATACCTTCGATAGGCACTACCACTTCATCTTCCATCATCAATTCAAAAGAATTTAATCTAAGTTTTCTTGGAACTATGGTTCCTCCCACGAACTCCGCTCCTTTTCCTGATTGATCATTGAAGTTCACCATCCTCTTTTGGCAATCCACAACTGCTTTAACCTTGCTTAACCAGTTCATACCAAGTATAACTTCGTACTTATTCATCTCCATTACTATCAAATTACTCCTGGAGTGATGCCTTTGGATCTCCAAGGGACAATCCCTTATTACTTCTCAAGTTGAAACAACACTTCCTATGGGTGTTTTAATTCTTAAGCTAATGATAGTTGTGGCTATAGGTAATCTAAGTCACCTAGCCAAACTAGTGGTGACAAACGAGTGGGTCGCTCCTGTGTCAAACAAAACATAAGCCTCAATTTCATTCACGTATGTGCCTTGTGGTCAACAAACATCCATCACTACTTGATGCTAAAACAATCTCACTACTACCTATTTGGAGGTTTTAGATTCCAACTTTCCCTTTTCTAAAGTTTTAATTTCTTAAAAGAAAAACTATTAAAATACAAAACTTTTAGCTTAAGAGGGTTTTGCGATTAACCTGTTACTAGGCTACTATCCATGCCGTCTCCTTGGTCTAGGGTGGCCAACTCCACATCCTCATCGTCATCCTCCTTAACCATCCACTAGCCCTTGAAATTGTAAAGTCTCATTCCATGCATAGTTGATGCTGCACGGCTTCCACTTTTACTCCATGGCCTCATGGTGTTAGCATTGCTCGAAGTCCCAAAAGGTCGAGCGGCCACACTTTTTCTTTGCAAGCATTCAGAAGCCAGTTGCCCTTTTTCTTTATAGATAAAGCAGGTCACGACCATCTTCTTTGGACATGCGTAGACCATATTGCCAGACTCGCCACAATAGTAACACTTATTCCTCAGTTGCAGACATTACCTAAGGAAATGGGCCTCTTTGCACTTCTAGAAAGTGATATTGGCTTTTAACTGATTCGGCCTCCCACTAGCATTGTCCTTGAATCCGTGATATGCCTTTTCCTTCAGACCCTGAACTTGAAGCATCGAACGACCTCTTTCCAAACACTCTTTTGTTAGGTTCTTGGTATTTTCTCTTCTTGGTTCCTTCAATCACCCGAGCCTTTTCTACCAACTCCGGGTAGGTTCTCATTCCAAATTCTTCCAATTTAATCTTTAGGTCCTCATCTAGACCTCCCAAAAATACTTGTTTCTTCAGCTCCTTACTATCTCTGAAGGATTCGGGTGCATACTGTAACAGATGAGTGAACTCAGTTTCATATTGTTCCACAGTTCTACCTCTCTGTTTGACATGCAAGAAGTTTACACTATATTTCACTCTTAAGCTGGAGGGAAAATAATTCTCCAAGAATTCCCGATGAAACGACTCCCATGTGATGGGTGGAGTTAAACTTCTTCATTTAGAGTCCCACCAGACTCTTGCATTGTACCTTAACATAGATGTCCCACATTCCAACTGCAAATACGGTGGAGTCTCATAAGCCGCAAAGGAGCGCTCAATCTGTGCTAACCAGTCTTCGGATTCATCAGGTTTGCCGAAAACCCCATCAAAATACCGGTTGCTCTTTATAAAGTCTAGTAAAGAGCTTCAGTGAGGCCTTCGATATGGCGAAGGCGGTGGTAACAGTGCGTTATAAGAATGCTCCTCCTATGGAGTTGGGACCTCAGCAGTCACTTCCCGGTGATCTGCGGGTGGTGGTGGTAGTGGGTAGAATCCCTAACACTTTGTCCTTATTGCGGGTTCTGATTTTGATTTTGGTTCTGGATGAATGTGCTTAGAAGGTTGACCAACTGCCCAATTGCATTCATCATATAATTTTGTGGATTCTGAGGTGCTGCCCCCTGTTGGTTTGGTTGAGATATTGCGGGTTGGTTAGCTTCGTTCGAGAGAGGTTCTTGCTTCCGATTGTGAATCTATCAGTTTCGTCTATTTGCACATTATTTAGTAAGTTTTAGTGTCTTCTTGACGTTTTTAAATTTGTAGAAAATTGATTCATCAAACAAGGTTTGTGACTTTAAGAAAAATCGAGAAATCGTAGTTTTCGAAATGTAAATCAATATTATAAAAACTCCATACAATCATGAGAAAGCCATAATCAAAAGAACTCATATATAGAAATAAAATCACAAGTTTAGAATGATGATATGGATGAATTAGTGCTCACGCGACTAAATGTGGTTAATGCCATTTATAACTAATGCATAACATGATTGTTTGGAATCTATGAATTTTTCTTTCTAACATAAAAGAATAATGATTTCTTCCCCTTGAAATAAAACATAATTCTTCAATACTTTAGCGAGCCATACGAGGAATTACATAGAAATTTTTTTGTCCATAAAATTTGGCAAGCTACTAATCTAGTTTTTTTCTTTTTTTTTTTTTGTCCTAGACATCATTTTCCTAGCCAATAACAAAGCAAAGATACAAGAAAAGAAAAGAACAAAATACTAAACCATCTAAGGAAATCTAAGGCGAATTGGCATCCCGCATTGCCTACTACAAAAAAAAAAAAAAAAAAAAAAAAAAAATTCTATTTGGACTATATGGGTTAAACCATCTCCCCTCTTCTCGATCTTCACTTGAATCGTCGGGGGTTGGGCTAGGAACCCATCCCTTACTAGAAGAACTACCGTCATCCTGTCGGACGAACTGACTGAGATACTCTCTTATTGTCAATCTCCTTCTCCTAGTGGGTCGGACTAAAGCTTCATGGTCATGCTCTTCACTTTCCTCATTCCTTTCCATTCCTTGATTTTCCTCCGAGTTCACTTCCTCTTCACTAACTCTCACTCCTTGCTCATTCACTTGATTTTCCTCTATCCTAAGTTTTGTTCCTGCCTCTTCCCATAATCGGTCTACTGTCTCTCGGGCTTCCCTCCTAATCGTCTCATCCTTAGTCTCTACCTCCATTGGTTCGGGGACCTCGAGTTCAAGATTTCTCTCATTGATCACTGGAGGGCACTCACCTTCAATATAGACATCTCTCCATACTATGGGATCTATTTCAAGCTCTCTTCTTCCACTATCGGGAATCTCTAAGTCCCGGTTGAAATCCCAAATGGCTTGATTAGGCTCAGGGTTTATATCTTCCTCCATTCCTAGGGAGGGGTAGGGGTCCTTGGTACCACATTCTTTGCCCAATTAGGGTCCTCCTCGGGATCTTCTTCCTCTCTTCTACTTCCTCAATCTCATTATTTCCTTCTAGCACAGGTGCATTACTCAACTGCATGCCTACATCTTTTGCTGGTGGAGGTTGGATGTTCATGTGAGGTGGGAGAATATCTAGGTATACAGCATGCTACACTATGTGATTCCAAGCATCTGCTATATTCCAAGCATGATGGTATGAGGGATCGTCATGGGCATATACATAAAAGGGTCTTATGGTGGTCTATACTTAGAAATCTGGAGGGGTTAGGTTCCCTTCGTTCTTTAGAATGAAGGTGGCTTCCCTAATCATGGGCTCATGCTTGTACTTCACCATAATCCTCTCTAGAGTGTAGATGGTTTCTACCTTAATCCATCTTCTTCTCCTCATAGGGTCATATCTTACTTGATCAACCACTGCTGCCCCATCTAGTATACCTCAATCCCTCTTTCCAAAGTTTAAACATCTCTCCTAAAGTTCGGGGACTTCTTGCCAATGCAAAATCTTCAAATAATTCTCTTAAATTCAGTCGATACTCCACAAGTGTCTCATCATTCCTCTTTGTAAAATTTCTTGCACGCTCACGGGACTCTCCCAGGGGGACTTACAACAAGAAAAGACTCCTAATTAGCCTAAAAAGAAAATTTTAACTCCATTTTAACCTATTTGTTTAACTTCTAGGTTCAATTTCTTTTAGTTCTATTATTCTGCTTTATAACCTAGTGCTCTGATACCAACTTAAACTGTCACGTCCTTAAGGGTACCCTAACTGTAATAGTCTGCCACATGCCATATAAGACTCACGAATCACTAACTAAGTCCTTCAGGAGTCTTGTATAGATCTAAGGCGTCCCTTTATGACAATAGAATACTCGAACCGATAGAGTTAAAAAGTTTAATTTGGCATTCAATAGCATTAGAAAATAAATCAAAACACATATGTAATTAGTTACAAAATCTAAAGGGCATTCCCCCGCAAAAGAATATTAATTAAAGATCTATTACAATTATCTAGAGTCTTTTGGTTTCCTATGGAAGTCTAAACAAATCTGATTACAACTTCTGGAGGAAACGCCTAGCTTCTATACCTGAGCTGTAGGTTGTCTCGGTCTAAGCCATATGAATTCGTGCTGCAACAAATAAAAACTATAGAGACGTAAACTACACTAGCTTAGTGAGTGAGAACTTCCAAGATCGCAATTATAACACATCAATCAAACAAGTGATTAATTAGATAAGTGATATGCATCAAACATATGAAATCATCAAACATATGACCAGCCGGAAATCATATGTGGATGGACTTGCGCCCTTCATCCCGGGTTAGCAGATTAACGAATATTGTGGTACTACTCAATATGCCGTTTAGGATCACGATCAACCAACTTATAAATTCATTTATGGATCACGATTAACCAACTCATTAATTCGTTTATGGATCACGATTAACCAACTTTTACACCGTTTAGGATCACGAATAACCAACCAATGCTAATGCTCCATCCTCATTTATGATATGAATGAGTCCATATTTATTTTCAATTCCGAATATTCAATTATACCAATTTTTTAACTAATCAATCAATAATCGCAGACAACTAATCCTAATTCATCTATACAAGCAATAGTTAATCACCCGGCTTCGATATTCTTACATTCCATTTCTCATATCAACAACAACCAAACAAAATTCCCATTCACCCCCATCATGTATATCCATTTTATCTTTAGCAAATATCTAGTGCAACTATCATTACAACCACATACAATAATTGAAATCGGAAGTGGTACTCACTCGGCCATGGATCACCGGTCTTTTAGTAATAATAATTTGGTGGTAGAGAATCATCAGTTTCGGGGGCACCTAAAAGGGAAGAAATACCCTAATAAGTATTTCATCACTTAACTAATCCAAACTATATATCAAAACTTAGTAATTTGTAATTCTCGTTATTTGCGGAGGTCCTGATAAGATCATATTTTATACAACTTGTTGATATTCATAAGAGCTAGAATGGATATTTGTTTTGATTAAAATTCATGTTTTAGGACTAATTTGGACGAAGAAATCAAAACAAGAAACTTTGAAGAGAAAAATGGGAAAAATTGAAGTATACGCTGGCAATTCAACATTCAAAGCCACCGGCGTTCAGACGGCTTACTCACAACGCCGCCACCAACACTGCCAGCTTTGCCAGCCTTTAACTCAATCAACTTTACGCCGCCTCAAAGCCGCTGGCGTAGAAGTTCAACAGGCCAGCGTACAGGGAAGGCCGGCAGCCCAGAATTGAAACATCACCAGCTTTGAAGGAGTTACATTATAAGCCGGTACCCAAGCTGCGGCGTTGAGGCTGTGTACATCAAGAATCAGAAGCGACATGAAGACAAAACTTGCTTGAAGGAAATTGAAGAGACAAATCTATTGGAGTATCTATGCCGGTATCAAAGCCATCGGCTTTTGGACGGCTTTCGTTATAAATTGCTGCAACGCTTCATTTCTGATCACATATGCCGGCTAGATCTACATCTAAGCCGCCGGCGTAGAAGCAGCCTACATGTGTAACTAACGCTGAAAGCTGCCAGTGCACTACCTACGCAAAGGAGAAATTGAAGATACGCCGCCTGTAAGCCGTCGGCGTAGGATCCATAACTGCCGGCTTTGAATGAAACTGCCATTTTTCTTTAATGAGATGTTACGAAATTTTTCCTATAAATAGGGGGTCTTCTCCTCACTTTGAGAATCATCCAAGCAGCTCTGAAATCACTACAATACATAGATTAGAATTAGCATTTCATAGAGATTTTTGAAGAGATATTGAAGTTTTTCAAGAAATTGCAAGTGAAGCTTTGATATTTTGAATTGGTGATATCTGATCTTTTCCTTTTATGCAATTCATATATCTGAATATTTGATCATAATGAAATCATTTGCAATTTCTTATATGATTTTTGAATCATCATCCATGAGTAGCTAAATCTTTTTGTGGGAAGTTGATGAAGCTTTAAACATGCTAAAATGATCTTTGAAACCATGTTATAAGATAGTTAGAATCATGGAATATTCATATTGAGTTCTGATTATTCATCATATCTTTGGTGTATAAGAATTTATATAACTCGGAAGGGAAATTAGGGTTCATATGAATTCATAAATTGAGATTAAATTACAATTGCGGAAGCGGCGGAGTTTAATCTAATTTAGAAATTGTCCATGAATACTAATGCAATTTTATATTGATTTCTCACTAAGGAATTAGGGGATGTTAATATAAAGTATTAGTCAATTATAGA
This sequence comes from Combretum micranthum, assembly GCA_024138025.1. NCBI lineage: Eukaryota > Viridiplantae > Streptophyta > Magnoliopsida > Myrtales > Combretaceae > Combretum > Combretum micranthum. The sequence continues at coordinate 54,152 of JAMXBD010003210.1, read as the reverse complement.
ATCGGAAGGTTTATAATTGTAATTTTGATTCCACGAATAATTTATTTAGCGGAAGCTATTGATTATTTTTGTGGTTTAAAAGGTTTTTAACTCTGTTTTTAAATCTTGACAATTTCTTATGAATATCCATGAATCTAATTATCATTATAACATGACTTCAAGTTGATTGGCAATAGTTTAAAGTGGATTCTGCTCCTTCCCACATTTTTCTAACATATCACTCTCTTCAAAAGCTCACTGCATTCATAGTAGATACTTAATTAGATAATTTAGTTTAATCTTAATCTAATCATTTAAAAGATCAATTGCCTAGATATTAGTATTAGTTGATAACTGTCTAGTAGTTAATAGATCTCTGTGGGATCGACACTTGACTCATGCTATATTACAAGATAAGGCCCAGTACGCTTGCTGGATAAGATGCTTTGAAAATTCAATACTAATTAGCACATCAAGTTTTCTGCGCCGTTGCCGGGGATCTTATTAATATTAGACTACCTTCAGCTTTGCTAGTAGTTTAGGTTTAAGTTTAGTTTTGATTTTTCCTTTTCTCTTTGCAGGTTTTATGCGAAGAAGTAGAAGTTCTGAACTTCTACCTTTAGACCCTGAATTGAAAGAACCTTGCATCAACAGAGAAGAGAAGAACCAAAGAAGAGGAGCAATGGCACAAAATCAAGGACAAGGAAACAATGATAACAACAACCAGTTGCAAGCAGCTGCTCCCGCTCCAAGGGCAATTCGAGACTATACAGTACCTACTGTTCAAGATCCGCCATAAGAATGCCCACTGTGGAGGCTAACAACTTTGAGCTTAAACCGTCCCTGATTCAAATGGTTGAGTCACATCAATTTGGAGGATATCCGAATGAGACGCCAGATGAACACCTTGCCAAATTTCTCAGTACACCAACACTGTCAAACTTAATGGTGTAAGAAACGAAGTCATCCGACTACAGCTTTTCCCTTTTTCTCTTAGGGATAAAGCCTTGGCATGGTACAATTCCCAACCTCCAGACTCGATCACTACATGGGATGATCTGACAAAGAAGTTTCTGAAGAGATTCTTCCCTCCAGCAAGGACCGCCAGATTAAGAAATGAGATCTCCAACTTCACCAAATTCCCTGGTGAATCATTATATGATGCTTGGGAAAGATTCAAAGAGGCGGTCAGAAAATGTCCACACCATGGTTTACCCGATAATCTACTGATGAAAATTTCTACCTCAGTCTTGATGAAGCTTTGAGGTCCTTAGTAGATGCTACATCGGGAGGATCACTGATGGGAAAAACATATGAGGAAGCTAGTGAGATTATTGAAGAATTAGCTTCCGGCTCATAATTGGAGTTGTGAAAGAACAAGATCTAAAGTAGCATTTGGAAGACAAAGAAGATATATCACAACTCAAGGCTCAAATGGCAACCCTCATCACTCAAGTAAGTAAACTCACAACTACAAATTCTTCCAATAAAAAACAAGTGTTTTGTTGTGAGATTTGCTCAGGTCCACACTCTTCTTTCGAGTGTCCGCATGGATCATCATCAAATGATGAGCAGCTCAACTATGTGGGAAATTTCCAAAAGGGTAATTTTGGAAACACATATCATCCGAATATGGAATCATCCCAATTGTCATATCGGAATGATGCCAATGTTCTAAAGCCACCACCTGGTTTCCAAGGACAAGGATATGCAAGAAATGCCCCACCTCAACAGCAAATTCAATCTCCACTGACGCATTACTAAGGGATTTCATTGTCACTACAACAAACTCACTCAGTAATCAGAATGCAATCATTCAAGATTTGCAAGGGAAACTCCATCAACTTGCAAGCAAGTGAGTAATAGACCATCTGGGTCTTTACCAAGCAACACGAGGAGAATCCCAAGTCTGTAAATGCAATCACCCTGAGAAGTGGTAAGGAGATTGCTCCAGTTGAGGAAACTATCAAGGATCAAGAGGAAATTCCACCACAAAACAACAAAGGGAAACGAAAGGTGGAGGACACTATTCAAAAACCACCAGAGGTGAAATCATATGTTCCTCCCGTCCCTTTTCCAGGAAGATTAAAGCAACAAAGACTTGATGAGCAATTTTCAAAATTCCTGGATGTTTTCAAGAAGCTGCACATCAACATTCCATTCTTAGAAGTGATTCAAGGAATGCCTTCCTATGCGAAATTCATCAAAGAATTGCTGTCCAACAAGAGGAAGATTGATGGAAATGTGTACTCACTGGAGAATGTTCCATGATCCTACAGAAACATACACCCATCTGCCCACTAAACTTCGAGATCAGGGAAGTTTTACTGTTCCTTGCACCATTGGTGATTGTCATTTTGATAAAGTTTTAATTGATTCTGGTGCAAGTATCAACTTAATGCCTTTATCGGTATTTCAAAAACTAGGACTTGGAGATTGCAAGGATACACATGTAACCTTGCAACTTGCTGATAGAAGTGTAAAATACCCTAGGGGTATTGTGGAAAATGTCCTAGTTAAAGTTGACAAATTCTTTTTCCCTGTGGATTTTGTAGTCTTAGACATGGATGAAGATAGGGAAGTTCCCATGATCTTGGGCAGACCGTTCCTTGCAACAGGTAAAGCACTAATTGATGTGGAACAAGGGCAGCTTACATTACGGGTGATGGATGAACAGTTACTTTCAATGTCTATGAGGCAATGAAGAAATTTGATGATACTGATGCTGTTACACCATCAATACCATTGATGAGCTGGTTTCTGAGTCGCTTGAGGAACAAACTGGTGTGGAGACTATGGAATCCGTCTTGAGAGACTTGGACAATTGGAGTGATGAAGAGGATGAAGAAATACAGGAAGATGTACCAATGATCAAAACCAGTATTATGAATCATTGGGTACAAATGAGCAGAAGCAAGTTCCATCTTTGATGCAACCACCGACCTTGGAACTTAAACCCTTCCTGACCATCTGAAGTATGCTTTTCTCGGAATTGGCGATACTTTGCCAATCATCATTTCATCTGCATTGACAAATGAACAAGAACAACAGTTGATTGAAGTGTTGAAAAAGCACAAAGAAGCAATCGGATGGACCATTGCAGACATTAAGGGTATTAGCCCTATGATTTGCACTCACAAAATTCTTATGGAAGCTGAGTGTAAACCTACAGTTCAACCACAAAGGAGACTTAACCCAACACTTAAAGAGTTGTCAAGAAAGAAGTTCTGAAGCTACTTGACGCAGGTATTATCTATCCTATCTCTGATAGTAAATGGGTTAGTCCAGTTCAGGTAGTACCAAAGAAAGGTGGTATGACTGTAGTAAAAATGAGCAATGAATTGATTCCTACTCGTACTGTGACTGGGTGGAGAGTTTGTATTGATTACAGGAAATTGAATGATGCCACCCGAAAGGATCACTTTCCCTTCCCTTCATTGATCAAATGTTGGAGAAACTTGCAGGGCATGACTATTATTGTTTTCTTGATGGATATTCTGGATACAATCAAATTTCCATTGCACCCGATGATCAAGAGAAAACAACATTCACTTGTCCCTATGGCACTTTTGCCTTTAGGAGGATGCCCTTTGGACTTTGCAATGCACCTGCTACTTTCAGAGGTGTATGATGGCTATATTCTCTGATATGCTTGAGAATTTCATTGAAATCTTTATGGATGATTTTTCAGTCTTTGGAAAGTCATTTGATCTTTGTCTGGAGAATTTAGCCTCGGTTTTACAAAGATGCAAAGATACCAATCTGATCTTGAATTGGGAAAAATGCCACTTCATGGTAAGAGAAGGGATAGTATTAGGTCACAAAATCTCTGCGAGAGGAATTGAAGTGGATAAAGCCAAAGTGGAGATCATTGAGAAGTTACCACCACCCACGACTGTTAAAGGAGTCAGAAGTTTTCTTGGACATGCTGGCTTCTATAGACGATTTATCAAGGACTTCTCCAAGATTTCCAAACCTCTTTGCAACCTTCTGGAAAAAGATGCGGTGTTCAATTTTGATGACAAATGTTTGCAGGCATTCAATTCATTAAAGGAAAAGCTCATCTCTACACCAGTAATCATTGCGCCAGACTGGGAGCTTCCTTTTGAACTCATGTGTGATGCCAGCGACTTTGCGGTCGGAGCGGTACTTGGTCAGAGACGAGGTAAGATATTTCATGTTATATACTATGCAAGTAGAACACTAAATGAGGCCCAAAGAAATTATGCCACTACTGAGAAAGAGCTTTTAGCTGTTATCTTTGCATGTGATAAATTTAGGCCTTATCTGATAGGTTCTAAAGTGGTAGTATACTGACCATGCAGCTCTCAAGTACTTGTTTGCTAAAGCTGATGCAAAACCTAGGTTGATTAGATGGGTATTACTACTGCAAGAATTTGATCTTGAAATTAAAGATAAAAAGGGAACTGAGAATGTAATTGCTGATCATTTGTCTAGACTTGAATCTGATAGTTTAGACATTCCCATTAATGAAAAGTTCCCTGATGAACAATTGCATGCAGTAGAAATCCTAGATTTGCCATGGTATGCTGATTATGTGAATTATTTGGTGAGTAAGATTATCCCATATGGTTTGTCTTATCCTCAAAAGAAAAAGTTTTTGCATGATGTAAAACAATATTTTTGGGATGAACCATATCTGTTTAAAATGTGCTGACCAAATAATTAGAAGATGTGTACCTGAATCTGATCAGCTGAGCATCTTAGAACACTGTCATTCAAGAGAAGCAGGGGGACACTTTGGTGTTCAAAGGACTGCAGCTAAAGTGTTATCATCTGGGTTTTATTGGCCTAACTTATTTCGTGACTGCAGGAACTTCATTATGTCATGTGCTCAATGTCAAAAGACAGGTAACATTTCTAAACGGCATGAATTACCACAAAACAATATTCTGGTAATTGAGCTTTTTGATGTTTGGGGGATTGACTTTATGGGTCCTTTTCCCTCATCTTTTTCAAATAAATATATACTTGTGGCAGTTGATTACGTTTCAAAATGGGTTGAAGCTGTTGCTTTTCAAACAAACGATGCCCGAGTAGTTTTAAAATTTTTGAAAAAGAATATTTTTACCAGATTTGGTGCCCAGAGCTATAATTAGTGATGGGGGGTCTCATTTTTGTAACAAGCAATTTGAAAAACTTTTAGCAAAATATGGTGTTACACATAAAGTGGCTACCCCCTATCATCCACAAACTAGTGGGCAAGTTGAAGTTTCCAATAGGGAGATAAAAAGGATTTTGGAAAAAACTGTTAATGCATCAAGAAAAGATTGGTCTTCAAAATTAGATGATGCATTATGGGCTTACAGGACTGCTTTTAAAACCCCTATTGGAATGTCCCCATATATGCTTGTTTTTGGTAAATCATGTCATCTTCCTGTAGAACTTGAGCACAAGGCATATTGGGCCATAAAATTTCTTAACTTTGATGAAAAAGCTGCAGGTAAAAACAGATTGCTTCAATTGAATCAGCTGGAAGAATGGAGGAATGAGGCATTTGAAAGTGCTCGTATCTATAAGGAACGAGCAAAGAAATGGCATGATAGAAACATCATCAAACGAGAATTTTTGCCTGGACAAAAAGTTTTACTTTACAATTCTCGTTTGAAGTTGTTTCCTGGAAAATTACGGTCAAGATGGTCGGGACCGTTTGAGATTGCAAAGTTTTTCCATATGGCACGGTGGAATTAAAAACTGAGGATGATCGGACTTTTAAAGTGAATGGGCAACTGCTCAAACATTATTTTGAGGGGAAAATCTTGACAGTACTACTACTGTCATGAATCTCAAAGAACCATAATCAGATCAGGAAAGTCGGGCTAAGCGACTTTAAACTAAGCGCTTCTTGGGAGGCAACCCATGTCTAATTTTAGAATAGTTTTATTTGTTTTGTTTTTACTAACTTAGTTTTAGTGTGGCAGGTGATATTGAAAAAAAAAAATTGAAAAACTAAAGGCCGGCTCAAGGCTGCCAGCCTTGAGCAAGCTTTGAAAAAACAAGGAAAGCCGGTTCAACGCCGCCAGCTTTAGGCCGGCGTAAATGTCAGTACAGAGTAGGTGAGCACCAAAAGAAGCCGGCAATGGGAAAGTAAAGGCCGCCGGCTTACATGCCAGCGTTTGAGAACAACATTTACACCGGCAATGGGAAGGTGAAGGCCGCTGGCTTAGTGCCAGCGTATGTTCAACATTTCTGGGGTTTTGTAAAATCCCGATCAAAGCTGGCACCTAGGGATATAAGCCGCCAGCTTTTAGCCAACATATACATGTAAGCCGGCAGTGTAAATGGTTAAGCTGCCAACCTGATGCTCTCGGTATGAATTTTTTTCGGTTACACTGGCTGTAAGCTGCCAGCTTACACGACAGAAATGCCGGCGTACAATCTGTAGATCGCTTTTAACAGGTACAATCCCTCTCTCTCTTTCTCATTCTCTCATCATCACTCTCTCACTCTCACTCAACCATCCCACATCCATTTCGTTTAATCCATCTTGAACAAGTAAGTTCCAATGATCTCTACTCTTAGTTCTCTGATTTAATCTATTACATTGCTTTGATTTGTCACTTCACTCATAGATTAAACTGAGATTGATTGTTTTTCGTAAATGGGATATGAACTTTAGATCTTGATAGAATTGATTGCTGTAATGATGTTCTGTTCAAGCTACATTTCGTTCCATACATGCTTTATTCTTATCTGTGTATATATGATCCTTGAGCTGGCTTGATCTATAATTGCTAGTCAGAATAGAAAATTAAGGTTCTTGAGCTTATGAATGATGAAATTTCGAATTTGGGGTTTTGAGAAATTGAAGTTGTGGCTGCTGGATTTGGAAATTCTTATACTAATTAGTAGCTCCAATTCTTGCATTTTGATCGATTTTGCACCAATTGAACTTAGAATTAGGAATTGTGCTCAATTGTGATGAAAATTTCAGTATGAAAATGTTTTTGGGACTTTTAATGAAAAATTTTTGAAAATCATTTTTATTTGAAAATTTTGAAATTCGAATGTTCAATTCTAAGTTGGCCGACCTAAGCTGCCAGCTTTGATTGTATTATGCAAGTGTAAATGATCCATGTAATTCAATGATTTTTAGCTTCACTAGTTATACGCCTTTGATCTTCAAATTGTTCAAAATCATGTTTTAGGAATAAATTAGAATTCTAGTCATTAAGAATTTCATTGAAATTGTGCATTCTTCGTTTCTAATTAAGATCAATTTATTTGCAGGAATGGCTCCAAGGCAAAAACGACCAAGGACGACTGATGCCTCTACATCTGGTTCACAGACTAGAGATCTACTGTCTAGTCAGCAGTACGCCAAGGATAGAAAAAGAGGCTCGTGAAAATGGACTTCTTAAATACATAGTATTTAGACTGGTGCCTACTGGATGAGTTTGGGATCATTGATAAGATCAGAGAGATTGTCCAAGATCCAGCTTGGATCCGGCTATTTGATTTTCGAGCCAGCATACAAGAACTTGACGATTGAGTTCTTTCTACTCTAAAGAATATCCCAGACCGAGAGGAGTCCACTTTTCAATTTCAAGCATTTGGGCAGATCAGGAGGTCAAATTAAAGCAGATGGCCACTACTGGGACTGTATGATAATGAGGAAAATAGGAATCTGCCAACAGTTGGCCAGATCACATGACCCAGGAGGCATATTGGTTTCAGCTGGTTGCTCCTGAGAGAGCAAATGAGCCCTTCGTCCCCTCCAAGTCTTTGGCCACATCTTTTCGTGCTGTTGAGCACAAGCTGCTCCACCATATTCTTGCACATACCCTGAGTTGCAAGAAGACTAGTCACAGCAAGGTGACTAGTTTCGACATGTTCTACTTGTTCAGTCTTATTAGAGGCTACAGGATTGATTTAGGGGTAGAGATAGCAAATTTTATCTACCGATAGGCAGATGATACCAGGACTCGAGTCTTGTGTTGTGGTGGCTATATCACCAGACTACTAAAAGGGGTGGACATTTTTGAGCCACCACAGGATGATGAGATTTTTGAGTGTAAGAAGATAACATCTGCACCATTCTGAGGCTGGGGATTGCTGAAAAACCCCAAAGGAGCACAGCCACCGGTTTTGGAGGAGGTCGAGCTCCAGTCTTTCCTGGAGATGCTCCATTTGAGATTCCATCCACATCTGCTCCTCCTCCACCTACAGGCACTTCAGCAGCATATGGTATGGACCAGCTTAGGCTAGATATTGAGGAGCTAAAGAGCCAAAACTAGGAGCTCAGGGATAGACAAGAGAAGGAAAGAAAGAAAAAAAAGAAGTTTCGGAAGTCTATCTTTGAGGCGTTGAGGATGGCCATCTGCCGCATCAGCCCAGAGACAGGGGCTGGCATGACATATGAGACTTCATCTGAGTCTAGGCACAGCTCACATCACTCAGATAGGCTCAGTTCAGAGCACACACGGACAGCCAGCCCAGGAGACACATGGAGACATACTCCTGAGGATAGCAGCAGACCCAGTCCAGGGCCAGAGAGCTAGAGACCTTGCTAGCTCTCATTTGATCTTTATTGTTTATATTTTTATCTTGGCCTGTATATTTATTGAGCACCAAGTTCCTGTGGGTGGACTCCTTTATTTTTCTGCTTTTATTTTTTTCTTTTATTTTTTGTTTTTGTTTTTCTTTTGTAGTGATTACAGGAAAGCAGCAAAGCAAATTCTCTTGCAATGCAAATTTTGATGATTATGAAACAACTGATGACTTCAGGGAAGTATCAAATTCTCTTTCTTATTCCTTTCCTATGATTTAATTTGTTGCAAAACAGTGAGGACACTGTTTAGTTGAAGTGTGGGGGAAGGGATAAATTGCATGAAGTGTTGAATTGAAGTGATGAATATGATCTATTGTCTACTGTTATATTTGAAAATACCCACCTTGTATTTTTGGTTTGAAAGCAAATTATGAGGAAATTCTGCCAAAATTTTTTCAAAAATCTCTTGAAATTGGAGATAGTACAAAAGTAAAGAAAAGCAATGAAATTGACTTGTAAAAGTATCTTACTCACCTGCTGTTGTGATTGGTTTACTAAGTTAAAATTAAGTTGTAAAATCCTTAAGAAACAAGTTTACTTTATTTTTAACTTTGGAATTGGAAATTTAAGAGCTGGTCGAGTCCTTTTGTGAAAAATAAATAGGTCTACTTCTAGGAAATTTTAGTTTGTATATATTCTTTGAATTTTAACACTTAGTGAAAGAGGTAGAAGAAACTTTTAAACTTAGTGATCCTTCATAAAAATAAGTCTTTGATATTGTTATTGCATTCAAAAAGAAAGAAACAAGCATAGCCACTACTCCTCTGACTTGAAATTTTGAGTTATGAGTATCTGAACTTGAATGTTAAAGTGAGGAAGAGTTCTTAGGGGTATTTTGAAACCTGGTCACTTAGGTGATGAGCCTGGGATGTGCCGACTCAATGAACTCACTGTAACGAGAAGGGAAGAATGGCAAAAGTTCAATTCATGAGCTTTGAAAAGCAAAAAGATGGAGGCAAAAACCTCCCAAAAAGAAAATAAATGCTTGAAAAAGAAAAAGAAAATGAATGCAAATATGCAAATAAAGGAGACTTATAATAAAGAAGGAGAAATTCTAAGGAAAAAGTAGATACCACATGCTTTCATTTAGTGTTACTTATATATATAAAAGCTAGAAATCCAATGAAGTTTAAATGAGTATTTTTCCTTAGTGGATTGAGTATTTGCTTTTGAATAGAAGTTCTTTTGTTAAAAGTTGAGATTAAAACTTGTTTTGTTTGGATTAACTCCTAAATTTTGATTATAGTACTCTAATTACAAGAAATTGGTATGGTTAGAGCAATAGATACAAGAAAAACAAGTTAAAGAAATTGTGATTAAATTGAGAAAATTGTACTATCTATAAGAGATTTCATTTTGTTCTTCATTTTGCTTGAGGACAAGCAAAAGTTCAAGTGTGGGGGAATTGATAAGATCATATTTTATACAACTTGTTGATATTCATAAGAGCTAGAATGGATATTTGTTTTGATTAAAATTCATGTTTCAGGACTAATTTGGACTAAGAAATCAAAACAAGAAACTTTGAAGAGAAAATGGGAAAAATTGAAGTATACGCCGGCAATTCAACATTCAAAGCCGCCGGCGTTCAGACGGCTTACTCACAACGCCGCCACCAACACTGCCAGCTTTGCTAGCCTTTAACTCAATCAACTTTACGCCGCTTAAAGCCGCCGGCGTAGAAGTTCAACAAGCCAGTGTACAGGGAAGGCCGGCAGCCCAGAATTGAAACATCACCAACTTTGAAGGAGTTACATTATAAGCCGGTACCCAAGCTGCCGGCGTTGAGGCTGTGTACATCAAGAATCAGAAGCGACATGAAGACAAAACTTGCTTGAAGGAAATTGAAGAGACAAATCTGTTGGAGTATCTATGTCAGTATCAAAGCCGTCGGCTTTTGGACGGCTTTCGTTATAAATTGCTGCAACGCTTCATTTCTGATCACATACGCCGGCTAGATCTACATCTAAGCCGCCGACGTAGAAGCGGCCTACATGTGTAACTGACGCTGAAAGCTACCAGTGCATTGCCTACGCAAAGGAGAAATTGAAGATACGCCGCCTGTATGCCGTCGGCGTAGGATCCATAACTGCCGGCTTTGAATTGAAACTACCATTTTTCTTTAATGAGATGTTACGAAATTTTTCCTATAAATAGGGGGTCTTCTCCTCACTTTGAGAATCATCCAAGCAGCTCTGAAATACACTACAATACATAGATTAGAATTAGCATTTCATAGAGATTTTTGAAGAGATATTGAAGTTTTTCAAGAAATTGCAAGTAAAGCTTTGATATTTTGAATTGGTGATATCTGATCTTTTTCTTTTATGTAATTCATATATCTGAATATTCTGATCATAATGAAATCATTTGCAATTTCTTATATGATTTTTGAATCATCATCCATGAGTAGCTAAATCGTTTTTGTGGTAAGTTGATGAAGCTTTAAACATGCTAAAATGATCTTTGAAACCATGTTATAAGATAGTTAGAATCATGGAATATTCATATTGAGTTCTGATTATTCATCATATCTTTGGTGTATAAGAATTCTGATAACTCGGAAGGGAAATTAGGGTTCATATGAATTCATAAATTGAGATTAAATTACAATTGCGAAAGTGGTCGAGTTTAATCTAATTTAGAACTTGTCCATGAATACTAATGCAATATTTTATATTGATTTCTCACTAAGGAATTAGGGGATGTTAATATAAAGTATTAGTTAATTATAGAATCGGAAGGTATATAATTGTAATTTTGATTCCACGAATAATTTATTTAGCAGAAGCTATTGAATTATTTTTGTGGTTTAAAAGGTTTTTAACTCTGTTTTTAAATCTTTACAATTTCTTATGAATATCCATGAATCTAATTATCATTATAACATGAATTCAAGTTGACTGGCAATAGTTTAAAGTGGATTTTGCTCCTTCCCACATTTTTCTAACATATCACTCTCTTCAAAAGCTCACTGCATTCATAGTAGATACTTAATTAGATAATTTAGTTTAGTCTTAATCTAATCATTCTAAAAGATCAATTGCCTAGATATTAGTATTAGTTGATAATTGTGTAGTAGTTAATAGATCTCTATGGGATCGACACTTGACTCATGCTATATTACAAGATAAGGCCCAGTACGCTTGCTGGATAAGATGCTTTGAAAATTCAATACTAATTTAGCACATTAGGTCCCGACTTAAAACGGCCATAACTTAGTCATTTTAACTCGGAATTTCATAAATTATATATCGATTTCTATCCACTTCGAAAGATCTACCTAATTTTAATATTATTTTCAAGTTTTGAAAATGTTTAGGTCATGAAATAGTAGGATCTGTTCTGATCGGTAACAATTTTCCAAATCCGAAAATAGTTTTGTAAATGTTTGAAATGTTTCTACTTTATAAATAAATTATACATGCAATATTAATGATTTCCTATCACGAATGGCATGCTATGAGTTTAATGTATGCATGATCTTGATGATGTTTACTAAAAGAAAATTTTCGAACTCTTCATTTTGCAAGACTTCAAGAATAACTACTTTTAAGAAAACTAGTTTCCTAACTTTGATAACTCACTTGTGTTTTGAGATTATTTTTAGAAATTTCCAGTTATGTTTGTTAGAATTGAGTCTTCATAATATATATTACTTAAAACCTTCATTTTTATATAAAAATTCTCATTTTATACTTTGTAAACATGTTTTCAAATTGGATTTATTCCAAAATTCGAATTTTTGAAAATTTAGTTTTTTGAATGTTTTCTTTAAGAAAAACTTATTTAATACATTAAAAATTAAAGCTTTATTATACCTATCCTTTAATGCCCTAAAATAGGCATTACAACCCGCCACGTATCCCCTCTTATATAGGATACACAAAGGCTCTATTATCCATAAATTTGTTCAATCATCACCTGTAAACACTCATAGGGTAACTCATAGAATACCAAATCTGTTAAAAAATAAAAACTCATACTTCATAAAACATAAACTCTTGGTTCAAGCATAAAATCCAAGTTGACACAATAGTCAACAAACCAACACTAAATCTAATTACAATCTCAAATGATTAAAACATGTCTTTTCTTAGAAACTTGGTGTATGAAGCCTAACTCTCGGCTGGGTAGTCAGGTCCACTATCGCCATCCCCGTTATCAAAGATTAAATCATAATCGGATAGATCATACACTATATATTCTTCACCTGTACCTGAAATTTAAAAGAATGAGCGGCGATGCTCAGTACGATAACTCCAATCCAAAAACAAATGCATAGGCACATACAAAAGGCATACAATTCATGCAACTTAAACTAATGCAAACAATCATATTATTATCTTTCTTAAGTCAGCAAAACAACACAGTCCAATATTAGGCATACATTAACCCTGAACTCGGAGTTACTCAAACTCCATTGAAAATCAAACAACTCTTTGAAAATAATAATCATATACATATATGGATGAGTGGGTACTCCCCAAACACCCCGAATCCAGAACACCTAATTCTACCGGAATCATATCAAGGCACGAGTCCATTAGGGACAACCTCATACCAAGATCATCAGGGTGCCTCACATGCATTACTGTTTGCCAGGTCTTTACTGGTCAAAGCCAAGTACAACCAAAACATACAATTATTAAACTGAATAAAGATAAGTTTATAAAAAAATTCTATTCCTACAAGCATTCAATCAATACTAAACTTACAGACAAAAACAGCGAGCAATGATTGGTCGTACCTTTCTCGATTTCAGGAACACAAATCAAATCTTCAAATCCGATATCAACAATAACAAAGACAACCCGAACTCCACAAACTCCTATATTAACACCAAAAACAATTCCACAAACTCTGTAAACCCTGATTTTTCTAGTAGTCAAGTAAATTCTGGAAACCAAAAAGCAAAACCCTAAATCGGTCTAGTTCCAGCTTAGTGAGAGAAGCTTGGAAATCCTAGATCCGACTTTCCTTCGGTTTCATAACAAAAGAAGTTTTATAAAATAAATTAATGTGAATTATCATTTTAAAGTATATTTCAAATCTTAGAAAGTTTTAATTTCGAAAAATTTTCTATTTCGGGCCTTCCCGAGTTCCATTAAGGAAAAACGAGCCTCGGGACTAGAAACTCAGAAAAATATTCCGGAATACTTCTAGAACCGAAATTTTATAAGGATTTTAAAAATATAAATTTTATATTTTTTCGGGCTATAAAAATTACAGTTATAGTCTTTTTCTCGTATTTTCTTTACTACTGGTAAAGTAGATGTCTTGTCTACTATTTATCACTATTCACAAGTACAACCTACACTACACACTACCCATGCCCTATTCTTACATCCTTACAACTACTCATTATATTTTCTTTTCCAAGAAAATTTTGTTTCCTACTAAATTATTACATATATTACATTTTATTACTTAAATTACAAATTAAATCAAATTCATCTCACTCCCGCTCCCTCTTTTATTGTGGCCAGCACACCCCTCCCCCTTTTCCCCCTCTATTTGTTTTATTTTACTTCTTTTAATACAAATATACCCTAATTCACTTAATATATAGACTCATTTTCACTCTCTCTCTTCATTTTTACTCTTCCAAAATTTTTGAAAAGTGAAAAACTCTCTCTATTCTCCCTTTAGTTGCTGTGAACTCCCCTCCTCACACACCCACACTCACAAGTTCATTTCCTCTCCATTTCTTCTCCAAATCTCCATTAAGGTGATGATTTCAAGCTTTATCTCTACTTAATCTTGTAATGGCAAGAGTATTCTTGTGTGTTTTCACTTTAAATCCCAATGAGCAAATGCTAGGGATAAGAAAATACTAATACATGAATATCAAGCCATCACAAGAGTAGATCTTGAGTTTAATGAGTTTTTGTTGAAGTATTATTATGTTCATGCATATAAAAGTAGAGATCTTGCATGAAAAATATATATTCATGTCTTTAAACTCATTTTCATGCACTACAAGTGGTAGATCTAGCATTTAGACACTCATATTTTTCTTGACATTCATGTTCATATGGATATTTTGTGTTTTCATGCATTAATGTTTATAAAAGCTTAGTCTTGTATATATAAATGTGATAGTTGGTAGATCTTTATGAAGATAAGTCAAGGAACTTGAAAAGAAAAGATTTTTGTTAGAAATGTTCAAGGAAAATTTGCATGATTTGTAAGACCTATTTTAAAAAACCCTTGAAACCACTTTGAAACTCATATTTTACATAAAAAATGAAGGGTATAGGTAATAGGTATCACTAAGTAATTATTTTCATAAGTTAGAATAAGTTTAGATATGAGTAATGTGTAAAACAAGTAGTGGAATTAAGATGGAAAATTTTGAGTTAGTGTTCAATTTGTTAAATTCTTAACTTAGGATGATGCCTATGTAAACACCTAGTATTCACGCTCAAATTGCATGTTTTATGTGTTAAATGAAGTCCTTAGGTAATAGATATAGTAAAGCTTTAAATTTTGATGCATTAAACAAGTTTTCTCAAAGGAAACATGCAAGAAATGAATTTTTCCAAAATTCGGATTTTTGTGAAAAGCTTATTTAAAAACATACTTGCAAGGTGAAAAATGTAAATTTTTTATGTGGAAATGAAGGTTTTGGATAGTATAGATGATGAAGACTCATTTTTTATTTGGGTAACCAGTAAATTCTAAGAATGAAATCCCAAAACACTAAGGAGATGCAAAATTGGAAAAATTGGATTTTCATGAAGAAATTGTTAGAGTCTTGTAAGAATTAGGAGTTCTTAAGGTTTCATTATAAAAAATCATCAAGATCATACATATATTAAACTCATCACATGTCATTCACATTAGGAACTCATTCATATTTTATATACACATGAATCATCAACTAGATACATTTTGATCAAGTGCAAAACAATTTTTCGGAAATGGAAAAGGTTATAGACTAGATCTGATCCCTCTGTTCCATGACCTAAATGTTTTCAAAACTTGGAAATAATATTAGAAATAGATAGATCTTTCGAAGTAGACAGAAATCGATATAAAATTTACGAAATTCCGAGTTAAAATAACCAAGTTATGGCCGTTTTAAATTGGAACTTCCACAAATAGCGAGAATCACGATTTTGTTTAGTTTAGATGCATAGTTTGAATTAGGATATTCTTATTTGGTAGGTGATCCCGAGAACGATGAATCCCTACCGCCCGATTATTATTACTAAGAGACCAGCGTACCATGGCCGAGTAAGTATTACTTTCAATTTTAATTATTGCTTGTGTTTGTAAATAGTTGCACTAGTTACTTAGCAAAGACAAAAATGAATATGCATGATAGGGTTATTTGGGAATTATATTTGTCTGCTGTTGATATGTGAAGTTGAATTTAAAGAATATTGAAGGTGGATGATAATTCATTGCTTGTATAGAGAGGAGCTAGAATTGATTGTCTACAAGTATTGCTTGGTCACCTAAGAGAATTGGATTAATCGATTATTAGACCTCAATTATAAACTTGAACTCATTCATATCACTATGGGGATGGAGCATTAGCATTTGTTGGTTAATCGTGATCCATAAAACAAATATGTTGGTTAATTGTGATCCATAAAACTAATATGTTGGTTAATCGTGATCCATAAAACGAATATATGAGTTGGTTGATCGTGAGCCTAAACGGCGTCGTACCGCAGGATTCGTTAATCTGCTAACTCGGGATGGAGGGCGCAAGTCCATCCACATATGATTTCCGGCTGGTCATATGTTTGTTGAACTCACATGTTTGATGCATTTCACTTGATTGATAAAATCACTTGTTTGAATGTTTTGTTGAAATTGTGATATGGAAGTTTTCACTCACTAACCTAGTTAGCTTACGCCCCTATAGTTTCTACTTGTTGCAGCACGAGTTCATTTGGCTTAGGCCAAGGCAGGCTACAACTTATGTGCTGGAGCTAGGCGTTTCCTTTAGAAGTTTATTTCGGTTTTGGTTAGACTTCCACAAGAAACCAAAAGGACTCTGGATGACTGTAATGGACCTTAATATTCTTTTGCGGGGGAATGCCCCTTAGACTTTGTAATTTTATGTATGTGTTTTGATTTATCATCTAAGGCTATCGAATGCCACTTTAAACTTCTTAACTCCATTGAATAGAGTATTCTATTGTTGTAAAGGGATGCCTTACATCTATACAAGACTCCCAAAGGGCTTGGTTAGTAATTCGAGAATCTTATATAGCATGTGGCGGACTGTTATGTTTAGGATACCCCTTTGGGACGTGACAAACTCCCAATATTCTGTTACAAAATATATATATATATATATACATCAACAGATATGAACACATCATCAATATATATCCTAACAGATATGAATTCTCCAAAAATCCTAACTTGAGAAGAAATCTCCGCTATCTACTCCATCTATTCCGATCAAACTCCACAATTATCCTCAAGAACAACAATGAACCGCACAAAACTCTACAATCACTAAATATTTTTACCAAAACCCTAATTTGCATAACATAAAGAACATATAAGGATTGTTTAACTCGTATTTTGTTTGAATCCATCATAGAGGAGATAAACTTAATGATTTGAATCGCTAAAACCCGACTTGCATTTACCAATCACGGATCTCAACACGTGCTAGGGTTTCCTCACAAGAACCTTCATGCAAAAATCCAACTAAACCCTAAGAAAGTTATATAAATTCGTATATAATGCATATGAGAAGGTTAAGATCACTTACTTTGGAACAAAAACACCTTTTGATGATTCTCCAACCCTAGAATTTCAAGAACACTCCAAAACTCTCTTATATGAAGGAGAAAAAGATAAAAGAAATTTCTATCCAAACTATTTTTTGCATTTCGTATTTATAGAAATTTGGTCATACGCTAGCCTTACGCCGGCGGCTTACGTGTAGATCTTGCCGACGTATACCCTATGTTGGCAAAATTTACATGAGCGCTGATAGCATTCATCGGGGCTTTGAATTCCAAGAACTTCAATCCTACCACATACGCCGGCAAATCCATACCCTATAGAAATTTGGTCATACGCCAGCCTTACGCCGGCAGCTTACGTGTAGATCTTGCCGACGTATACCCTATGCTGGCAAAATTTACATGAGCGCTGATAGCATTCATCGGGGCTTTGAATTCCAAGAACTTCAATCCTACCACATATGCCGGCAAATCCATGCCCTACGCCAGCGACGTTCCCAGCCGGCGTTAAGAGAAACCCTAGTGTACACTAGTAGCGTTCCATCCAGCGTTAAGAAAAACGCTACTGCTCCCTTCCTATGCCGTCTCTATGCTGGCGACGTGGATTCTCCAGGGGGCAGTGTACAATTTGTCAAAAATTGCAGAAATCCGAACTTTAATATTTTTCCTACAAACAAACTTAAACTTTTACAATTTACTTGTTTTGACCTTAAAATCATTCTATATCATCTCATGATTCATAATTATATTTTTATCTTTATTTCTGTATTTTACATATCTCTTAAGGACTTAATTTCTTAATTAAAACTTTCATTTTAAGTTTGGCAAATAGGTGTTTCTATTACCTTAATCCAAAATTACGAATTTCTTAAGTTGACTAGTAACTCAAAATTTCCTATCTTATTTCTACTCTTTGTTTCACACATTATTCTCATCAAAACTCATTTCAACTTATATAAATCATTACTTAATGATATTTATTACCTATACCCTTCATTTTTCATATAAAACATAAGTTTTAAAGTTGATAAAAGGGTTTTTAAAACATGGTTTTGAAGTCATACGAATTTTTTATTTGAACATTTCAAACAAAAGTTTTTCTTTTTAAGTTTCTTGTCTCATCTAATTAAAGATCTATTAACTACCATATTTACATATACAAGACAAAACCTTTTATGAGTATTAATGCATTAAAACACAAAATATTCATGAGATCATGAATGTCAAGTATAACATGAACATCTAAATGCTAGATCTACTACTTATGATGCATGAAATGAAGTTTGAAAGCATGAACATGGATTTTTATGTAAGATCTCTGCTTTACTCTACTATTATATGCATGAACATGAAGATAATCCAACAAAAACTCATTTAAACACAAGATCTATTCTTGTGATGGCTTGATATTCATGTAGTAGCATTTTCTTGTTCCTAGCAAGTGCTCATGAGGACTTTATCATGAAAACACTCATGAATAATCTTGCCATTACAAGATTTAATGTAGGAAATGGTTACGATTCATCACCTAAGGTTTGAATCAAGTGGAAAATGAAGAAGAAATGAGCTTGTGTGTGTATGTGTGTTGAAAAGCTCACGGCAATAGAGGGAAATAAGGAGAGAGTTTGTGGTTTTTTTGAACAAATGAAGTGAATGAAGAGAGAGAAAAGTAAAAGATTATATATAATAAAGTAAATTAGGGTTTGTGTAATTATAATAAAGGAAGAAAATAAAACAATTTAGGGGAAAATGGGGGGGGGGGGGGGGGGGGGGGGGGGGGGGGGGGGGGGGGGGGGGGGTGGGGGTGGGGTGGGGTTGTGCGCATGCACCGGTTTTGAAAGAGAGAGAGAGAGAGAAATTGAAATTGTTTTGTTTTGTAATCTATGTAATAAAAATTATTAAATGTAATAATTTGTTAGAGACAAATTTTCATAGGAAAAGAAAATGTAATTGAGTGTTTGTAAGGATGTAAGACTAGGATGGCTTGTGAGTGTAGTGGTTATACTGTGAATAGTAATGAATAGTAAACAAGACCATACTTTACCAGGTAAGGAAAATACGTGAAAAATGCTATATCTGTAATTTTTTTTAATCTGAAAAATTATAAAACTTATATTTTTGAAATCCTTATTAAATTCGATTCTAAAAGATATTTCAAATATTTTTCCGAACTTCTAGTTTCGGGGCTCGCTTTTCCATAATGGATCTCGGGAGGGTTCGAATAGAGAATTTTTCGAAATCAGAAATTTTTATGGTTTGAAATATACTTTAAAACAATATTCCATATTAGTTATTTTACAAAATTTCTTTTAGTTTGAAGCCGAAGGAAAGCCAGATCCAGGGTTCTTAGGTTTCTCTCACCAGCTTAAACCAATCCGATTTAGGGTTTTGGTTTCCGATTTTCGAAATTCACTTAGTTACTGGAAAACTGAGGTTTACAGTTCTTGTTCATAAATCTATTAATATATTTATGTTATTATTTTTACTTTGCTCATATTATTTTTGTTATTATATCTAACTAATTGTAATTATGTATCTACATATATATATATATATATATATTCTTTAGAGCATATAAGCTCACTTGCAATTTATTTACTTTCTTGAAAATCAATTTATTTATTTTCTTTCTTTGCAATTTATTTGTTTCATGCTGTTTTAAGACTAGTCTCTAGTCTTAGACTTGTTCTCATCAAGTCAAAACAATTTTCTCTCTTTTATTTTCTTTTTTATTTGGGACTAGTCTATTTCTTAGTTTTGGAAGGCTTGAAGAAGCTAAGACTCCCAATACTTGGCTTTATTTATTATTCATTATGTTACATTTGCTTGTTATTATTCTCATGATCATGCACATAAAGATTGTTGTCTAAATCTTAAAGCTTCAATTATACTTTTTGCAAAAAGGAGGTTTTATCACCTAAGAATGGTTATATATGAAATTTAGAATCTATGATTTAATAAAAGTAAATCTATTCTATTCAAAACTTTAGGAAGAACTCACTATAATTTTAAAGCTACCTTTGTTTTGAAAAGTTTTTCTTAAATCATTTCTATATTAAATTATTTTCCAAAAGAAGATAACTTTTGATACTAAAATGTTTTTCCATAAAAACATAATATAAAGAAAACCCCATAAAAAAGGAATGAGAGTTTTCAAACCAAGATTTTTCGAGTAATGGTCAAAGAAAGATTGTATAGAAAACTAATAGGAAAAGTGACACTAATATTGAAAATTTGTAAAAAGTAAAATAGAGATATTTATTAAAGAGTCATCAAGGAAAATAGTAAGATAAACATAAAATAATTCCTCGAAAACAAAAGAATCAAAATATTCATTTCAAAAGATTTTGCAAAATAGATTTCTTGTAAATTATGGTTTTCTAAACTTCTAACTAGCATTGTTTTACTAAAAAATTTTGGTTGGACAACAAACACTTTAGGATAGATGAAATATAAGCTATATATATATAAATGAATTTCTTAACTATATAGATAACTGAGGATTTATCAAAGCAATTTTTTGATGATTTGAGGTTTGAAACAAATACTTTTGGGATGGGGAAATTCGTAGTTAATCTGTTCGTCACTGTTTTGGAGCCTAAATGATCTAGTTTGATGAAAATAGTTTTAGAAATGGATAGATCTTTTTGAATAGGTAGAAATCGGTATATTATATGCGTAATTCCGAGTTAAAATGACCAAGTTTTGACCATTTTAAATTGGAATTATCTTCTATGCGAACTTTGACGTTCTTATGACATAGTTTTATCAAATTTCAAGAAATTTATCAAAAAATAATCATTTCGAATATTTTTCTTCACTAGGTGATCCCGAGGAAGAATACTCGTATCCTGAGGATTATTTCGACTAACTGGAATGTTTGATCGACTCATCCATTTGGAAGAAGTATCGCCATGGCAACATGAGTTTATTTCCTTAAATACGTTACTTGATTATGCTTATAGTTTAGTTGTACTAGAATTAAGGAAAGACAAATTGATGTGTATGTAAAAATTGTTGAGAGAATTCTAAGAATATCAAGGTAGGAATTGATTGTAAGTAATCGTTTGTTTTAGTATAGAACTTGATATGTATGAGATTCTATGATCACCTTAAAATTGATAATAATGATGTTGTGATATCTTAAATAAATTGATTCATGCATACCACGAAGTGAGTCACATTACATGGGGTTATTATCCTTAAATGAAAAGGATTGTAGCACGGTTGAAAGTAATACTTAGCGGCTATGATCGAAAGCGATTGCTTGGCGACATGGAATCAAACCAATGCTTGGCAGTAATCCAAAGGCATGGCTCAACCCGAGTAGACTTAATATGCTTCGCGATAATGATCGAAAGCATAACTTAACTAAAACTACTCGTTTTGAGGTACTTATCACCAAACCCTAAATGGAGGACGTAAATCCATTCAACATATAGTTCTCGGAAAACTATATGCCTTGCTTGCTCACGTGTATATTGTATTTCACTTGAATGCTTAAATAACTTGTTTGAATTTTTACTACACAAGAATTTGCTTATGGAAATAATTCTCACTAAACCTATTAGCTTATATTCCTATAGATATCTTTTGCAGTTTAACTATTTGTGGTTGAGGCTGCGTGGACCCTGCAGCCACGTATTTTTCCCCTTTTTGGTTAAGAAACTTTTAGATGAAGTTTAGCATTAGTCTGGATATAGACTTCATAGAAAATTATTGTAATAGATTATAGTTATTTTGGCAAAGGAATGCCCTTAAGACTTGTAAGACAATTATTATAAATGAATGTTATTATGAATTCCCTTTTCTTAATTTATTATTGTATCTTCTTAAACTTCATAATTCAAAGTACGATTCTCTAAATTTGTGAGAGCATGCCTTACACTTAATACCAAAGTTTTTGGGATAACTAAGTTGTCATATTTTAATATTAGAGTGTGGCGGACTGTTACGTTTAGGGTACCCTTTAGGGTAATAAAAATATAAAGAAATTCATGAAAATTCAAATTCCACAACATAGCCGATAGTTTTTGAATCTATGGGTGTGTAGATTGAAGGCCGGTGTAAAAGCATAATCTTGCAATGTAAAGAGGTGTAGAGCTCTCGGGTCATTTTTTCCTCATGTGTATGCCAGTAGATACGCTAGCGATTTAGCTCTCAAATTTGGTGACGTACTCGATTCTGGCCATTTTTTACAAATCAATAACTACCTTACGCTGCCTAAGCAACAACATCATACATCAGTGGTACTTATCTCTATGCCAGTAGCGTTGAAGCCGATGTACAAATTAAAATTTTCTTCTTCGTTCATGTATTTGTCAATTGATCAAAATAGCAAAATAATTAGATTTTTTACTATTTTATCCTACTTGACACATTTACCCTTCTTTATACATTATTTACTTGTATATTACATTTCTCTCCTCCTAAAAAGAACTTTCGTCCTCGAAAGTTACTTGGATTATCAAAAAGTTATGGATATTTGATCTTCATTTCCTCCTCTAACTCCTATGTAGCCTCACATTCTGACTGATTTATCCATTGTATCCTTACATACTTGATCACTTTCTTCTCAAAATCTTTCCTTAGTGTCTACAATCTTCATTGGCTTTTTTATTGTAAATAGATTTGGCTGTACCTCTAATGTTCCAAAGCTATTATCTCATTAAGATCTTTAACATACTTCTGAGCATGGATACATGGAACACATCATGTACTCCTTCCAAGTTAGGCGATAAAGCTACTTTGTATGCTACGTCACCTATCTTTTCCAAAATCTCATATGATCCCACATATATAGGATTTAACTTGCCCCTTGAGCCAAATCTAACAATGCCTTTGTTGGTGATATTTTCAACAAAACGTGCTCTCTCACTTGAAATCCTAAGGTTCTTCGCTTGTTAGCATAACTTTTAATGACTTTGAGCGGCTTGTATCCTTTCTAGTCAACTTAACTTTGTCAATAGCATCGTGCACCAATTCTAGCCCCAAAACCTATCTACCACCAACTCATCCCAATGAATTGGTGATCTACACTTCCTACCATACAGAGCTTTACATGAAGGCATCCTAATTGATGCTTGATAGCTGTCATTGTATGCAAACTCTACCAACGGCAAGTACTCATCCCAGCAACCTTTGAAATCTATCACACATGCTCTCAACATGTGTAAGCCTCGAAAAATTTCAGTAAATAATTTCAAGATGAACTTTGAAAATAAATCTAAAAAATCACTCCAAATTAAAACCGAACTTCGACTAGTCCTAAATCACGAGCGAATCCAGAAATTTCTTAATCTTGACGAAAATAAGAATCCTTAAAGACAAAATAAGAACTCAATATACTTTAAATCCAAAACCACTACATATGATAAATTTCATACTTAACTCTGACTTATAAAATCAGGTAATATAGAACCCAAAAATAAATTATTAAAATGTAAATAACGATGAAACTTTCGGAAATAAAACTCAATTCAAGAATTTCGAAAACGTTAAGAGATATAAATACTTACAAAAATAAAATTTAAAATATTTCTCAAATTAAATATGTTGTATAAACATAAAATATCAATTTCCAAATTGCAAGAACTAACACAGAGAATCACCCGAAACTCTAAGTGGAATACAGTATTTAAGTCCGGCAATCTAGCATCCTTAACCCTAGAGGCCGAGGTGTAGTTGAAGTGTATGATAGCTCGTAGTATATAAGTTTGCTTAAAAATATCAGATTGGTAAATTTTTGACCTATTTCGAACCCGTTCGGATACAGACTTCGAAAAGCGTGTCCCGGGGCTCGAGATATAAATACCATTAGTACCGTTAGACTGGTATTTTCATAAGGATTTCAAAAATATATTAATTATAATTTTTCAATAACTAGAAATATTTGATTTTATAATTATATTCGTATTTCATTATTACTGGTAATTAAGTAGTCTTTTGCACTATTCACTACTATTCATTACATGATTTTATTATTCTTATAAATCCTTATATTTTTAGATAAATATTTTATATATCCTAGAAAATTTCGTTTTTTCCAAATTTAGTTCATGTTCGGCTTATACGGGATCAATTTTTTTAAGACCCGATACTAAAAATAAAATAAATAATTTAATGATTGAAAATATTAAATAAATATTTTTATTTTCATAAAATAATTTTTTATAATTTTTCGAGTTATAAAAATATCATTTATAGCTTATATTCGCGTATTTTTGATCATACCGGCAACTTATCTGATAATTCACTAAAATAAATAAATAAATTATATTATTTTTATTATGAAAAATCTGCTACAAATATTTGGAATACATTTTCTATATTTTTCTTATTTTTATTTTATTTATTAAGAAATACTCTTACAAACCCATACCTTAAGTACACCTTCACATATCACTTCTTTTTCACTTCAATCTTTCTACACATTATTCCACACTTCATGCAGAAAATTTGACTTCTTTTGCTACCCTTGTCCTTTGATTTACTCCCAACTTGATTAAAATAAATCTATTCCAATCCTTCTTAAAGAAGCAACACATACACATTCATACACATTACATTTTCAAGTCAAAAGCTAACCAAATTTCCATCTCTCTCTCTTCTCAATATTCACGGTGCAGCCCCCTCCCAAAATCTGCCGTTGTTTTATTTTTTTCTTTTCTTTCAATTAATGCACTCCTCTCTCTCCACTTAATGCCTCTCATTACTTTTTTTCATTCCTTTGAAACCCTATCTCATTTACTCTCTCTTTTCCTCTTGTTTTCCTCTCTCTCTTTCTCTCTTTTGTTCTTGTTCTTGCAAGAACACAAGCTGCCCCCATTTCTAAACCTTGCTTCCACACTTCATCTTGAAGTTTTTTTTAAGTAAACTTTCTTCTTAAGCTTCCATAGGTGATATAGGTAAAGTGTGAGAGTTTCATGCATCAAATGACTTTCCATAAGCTTAAAAGCTAAGGATAATGATGCCAAAAATGAAAAACTCCTCTTCTCCATGATTATTATCTTGTATCATTATTATTTTCTTGCTAAAGTAGTGATATTTTATAGATCAAACTTTTTGTAGCTTTGATTTTTGTTTATCTTTAGATCTTTATTTGAGTTATTATTTTTGTTATTGCTAATGATTTATGCACAAATTCATCATTCACATAACCATCATAGTGTTCATTGCATTTATACTAATAGCTTTTGTTTTAGTTCATAAATCATTACTTTTGTTTGATGTTCATAAATAACTTGTAATAGCATATGATATAGGAAAGTTTAGAAAGCTCAATCTATTATTATTTTCAACAAAATCATTATGAAAATTCGGATAAAAAGGGAACCATATTTAGAAAAGTAATTTTTCAACTTCAAAATGTGTATTTTTCATTTAAAATGAAGTGCTTAGGGAATAGATAACAGAATGAATGATTTTGATGAGTAAACTTAGATCTATGAGTTTATAGTCTTCTACCATGGATTTCTTTTATATTATGATCATAGAAAGTGTAGATCTTGGTTTTGACTCAAACAAAATGGTGAATTTGTATTTAGGCAAGACCCTATTTAAAAACCACTTTCCCAAGTGTCAAAATGAAATTTTTTACTTGAGATAATGAAGGCTTAATGTAATATATCATCAAGATTCATTTTATCTGTTCAAAGGGATTTTCAAAGATTGTTTTCAAAAAAAATTTCATATTCGATTTAGGCCAAGACATATTTTAAAAACATGTTTTCTAACCCAAAAATAAAGTTTTTATTTAAGGTATGGAAAGCTCTTAAGTAGGTTAAGTAAGGATGAACTTCATAAGTTTAGATAGATTTTAGCAAAAGGTATGTCAAAAATAAATTTTTTGAAAATTCAGATCTCAAATAAGACCAATTTGAAAACCTTTTTTTTTAACTTCAAAACAAGGTTTTATTAAAGAAATGGAAGCCTTAAGGGGTAGTTTGATTAGGAAACGATTTTTGAAAGACTAAATGAGTTTTACAAAGAAAACAAGCTCAAATGAATTTTTCAAAATTCGGATTTGAAAATAGCCACCATTTAAATACCTATTTTCAAAAGCCAAAACAATAATTTTTATAGGAAAATGGAAGTCCTAGAAATATAGTAACCAAGACCAGTTTGGATGAGGAAAAAGAGGTTTATCAAAATATAATCTTAGAACAACAAATGGTTTCCAAAATATTTAAACAATGTTTTCATTCTTTAAAATTTGTAAAATTCGTACTTAGGCAACACTATGTAAACACCTATTTTCTAACCCCAAAATGAAGGTTTAGTTGAAAAAATAAGGTGATGGTTATAGAGGTCATCAAGTTGAGTTTTGATAAAAGCAAGTATGGTTTTACAAGAAGAAAACTATTTTTCTTAAGTCTAGTAAAATTCAAAGTTTTTGTAAAGTAAAAATTTCAAAAAGAATTCTTGTACTATATGTATACATATAGGTAGATCATCTCATAACTTCATAACAATAGTTTGTAGGTTATACATATATGCATGATTGCATTGTAGAAATAAAGTAAGAAAATTTAGTTTTGTCATTTTAAGAAATTCGTAATAATGAGTAATGGCATGAAAACCCTATTTTTCAAACTCAAATTAGAATTTTTACCAAAGAAATGAAGTCCTTTAGTGCTAGGCATGGTTGAGCTTTATTTTTCTAAGTATCAAATGATTTTTACTTAAAGGAATCACTCAAAAACTAATTTTTCAAAATTCGGATTTTGGAATAACTCATTATTTGAAAACATGCTTACAGGTGTAAAATGGGAATTTTATTAGAAATGAAGGTCATAAGTAATAGATATAATAAAGACCCGATTTTAATAAATGATTATATTTCTTAGAAATAAATCCAAAATAAATGGAAACAATCAAAGTTAGGAAACTAGTTTCTTAAAAAATAAATAGCCATGGAGTCTTACAAATAAAAAGTTTCTAAAATTTGTTTTTGAAAATATTGTCAAAAGCATCTGTGGTGGGTCGAATCCACAAAAAATTAATAATATATTTAACTACTAAAGATTGTAATAGGGTTGAGCAGGATCGTCTCCACAGGGAACTAGTAAAAATCTTTTTCTATCAAGATTGAGAAAAGAGAAAATTTTGGGGGGAGGGTTTGAAATCAACAATTAAATAAATTCTATCTAAATACGAAAATCTATATTAGGAAATATCCAACCAAAGTCTTACCACAATTCAATTTGGGATTGATCATTGACTCAAAGATTATTGTTCCTTTATTGAATAGTTGGTTATACTTTCAACACGCTCTGAAAATCTATCTTTCCTTAATGATTCGATAATCAAGATAAGATCTTTGATTATTTCCCTAATTGATTAGACAACCCTAAATAATACGCTCTTAGGATTTAATCTATCAATTGCTTTATGAAATAGAGAGACTACCAACCTAATCAACAATCCAAAAGCATGAATCATTTAAACTAGATCATATTTCACCACAACACAAAATCAATCATTTGGTTATAATTAATCGTGTTGTTTCATCACATATATTAGAAAGATCATACAATTAGGATATGAGTTCCTATTTGATTGATTATTGTTTGTTAATCATACAACCGGATCTAAAGTTGCAATCAATAAACTACAATAATAACATAAAAGCAATGAAATATGAATACTCAATTTAACAACAATATAATAGAACCGTTTTGTTCTTACAATCCGCTGAATTGATATGTGCAATCCTTTGCTAGATTTGGAATTTAGCCACTCATGATCCTTAGAATTCTCTCTAGGGTTTGTAAGAAAAGAAAAACAAATGATATCTCCCTCGAATGAAAATCCTAAAAGATATATATTATATATACAAAGTGGAAATTGAAGGTCATATTCAATATAGGATGGCAGTTATCTAGAAACGCCGGCGGCCATTCTCTTATCTTAGCCGGCGTATGTCTTCGAACACTGCAAAAACCCAGGAAGGCCGGCGGCTTTCTTCATGAATTGGTCAGCGTAAGTGATTTACGCTGTGAAAACCCAGGATCGCCGCCAGCTTAGCAGGCGGCTTACATATAATGTTCAGCGTCCAGAGACGAGATGGCCGGTAGCCTAAATAGATATGCTACCGGCGTTCCTTCTTCAATTTGTTCACTGGCGAAATTCAAGATACTCTGGCAGCCTTCTTCAATCCTTCTTCAGCCTTTGTATGTTTTATATTAAATGCCGATGAAATCCAACAAAGGCCGGCGGCTTAAGTCCATGAATGGCCGGCCTATCTTGCTGACTTTTGCTCCTTGTAAATATTTTACTTCAATCTTGTATTATTTGCTTCTTTTGGATTCAAAGACCTGATATTCATATAAATCACGATTAAGTACCGATTCCATATAATTTCTACAAAATTAATAACAATTAATCCAAATTAAACCAATGAATTATTGAGTAATATTCATCTTAACACATGCATACATTAAGCTCATAACATGCCATTTATGATAGGAAATCATCAACATTGCATGTATAGTTAATCTATATAATAGGAACATTACAAACATTTATAAAACTATTTTTCGGAATTGGAATTTGCTACTGTTCTGATCTGATCCAACCTTTTTGATGCTTCAAAATTTTCAAAACTTAAATATAATATTAGAATTAGATAGATCTTTCAAAGTAGATAGAAATCAATATTTAATTTGCTGAATTCCAAGTTAAAACGACCAAGTTAAGGCCATTTTATGCTGGAATTCCTACTTAGGACGAGAATTACGAAATTGATAGTTTGTATAAAATAGTTGGACTAGTTAAGTGATGAAATACTTATTATGATATTTCCTCCTTTTTTAGAGACCCACGAAATCAACAATTCCCGACCATATAGATTACTTGTACTAAGAGACTGGTGATCTAAGGCCGAGTGAGTATACTTCCGATCAACATTTATTGTATGTGATTGTAATAATATGGCACTAGATATTTGATAAAGATAAAATGAATACGCATGATGGGGATGAATGGGAACTATGTATTCTTATTATTGATGTGAGAAATGGAATCTAAGAATATCGAAGTCGGGTGATTAACTATTGCTTGTATAGATGAATTAAAATGACTGTCTGCGATTATTGATTGATCACTAAAGAAATGGTAAATTGATTATTAGGATTGAGATGAAATTGAACTCATTCATATCATGATGGGGATGGACCATTAGCATTTGTTCGGTTTCCCTTGATCCTAAATGGTGTAAAGTTGGTTAATCATTGTCCTCAAACGAATTTAGAGTTTATTTGGCCGTGAGCTTAAACGACATTGTACCGCAGGATTCTTAATCTGTTAACCCAGGATGGAGGGCGCAAGTCCATCCACATATGATTTCCGGCTCGTCATATGTTTGTTGAACCCATATGTTTGATGTATATCACTTGTCTGACTAATCACTTTTGTATGATGTGTTATAAAGGTAATCTTGGAAGTTCTTACTTACTAAGCTAGTTTAGCTTATACCCCAATAGATGTTTGAATGAACAGGTTATCTCAAGAATGCTAAGTGGGGACCGAGAAGGTTGGAGCCGAATATGACTTCGGGATTCCGGCAGGATATATGAGTACTTGAAGATATTAGCTAGGTGTTATGTATTGTCTTGTAATAGTTTTATGTAGTGAAACCTTTTGATGAATTGAAATTAAGGCATAGTGAATTGTATTTGAAATATAGTGAGTTATATTTCCTTTACTTTGTTACTCAAGTTGTATCAATATAAACTATATCACTCCGATGTGTCTCCTCCATGTGTTAGACGCCTTGTACATAGTATGGAAGCTTCACGTGACTAAGGCGGTCATTCTTAAGCTTTAATATTATGCATGGTAGATTGCCACGTTTACGATACCCTTCGGGGCGTGACAACATGTCTTCCAGAATTTGAATAGTCCTCTCAGATTGTCCATCTGTCTGAGGATGATAAGCTATAATGAAAACTACTTTGGTGCCTAAAGCTTGATGTAGACTTTTCCAGAATCTTCCAACAAATATAGTGTCTCTATCTTACACTATAGATACTAGAATTCCATGTAATTTTACTATCTCGTTGATATATAACATTGCTAACCACTCCAACTTGTATGTATTATTAATTGGTATAAAGTGAGCTAACTTAGTCAGTCTATGAACAATCACCCATACTGAATCAAACTTTTCGTTGATCTTAGGTAAAGTAGTAACAAAATCCATTGTTATGTGCTCCTACTTCCACTGAGGTATTGGCAATGGCTTTAATTCACTTGCCGGTCTTTTATGTTCAATATTAATTGACTGGCAAGTGTAGCACTTGAATACATATTTGCTCTTTCCTACTTTATGTTATTCCACCAATACAACTTTTTTAGGTCTTGATACATTTTATTCCTTCCAGGGTAAATGGAATAACTGGAATAATGTACCTCTTTCAGTAATTCCTTCTTAAATTCTTCTTGCCTTGGCACACATAATCTTCCATTGTATCTCATAGCACCCTCTTCATCAACATGAAATTCAGGTGCTCTGCCAATTTCCATTCTTTTATTTATCTCAAGGATGCTTGGATCTTCCATTTGTGCCACTTTTATCCTTTCAGCCAGAGTAGGCTGAATCTTCAGATTTGCCAATCTCGCACCTTCTTGTCTGGTTACCATCTCTAGCTCCAACTTCCTCATATCATCTATTAGATGTCATTCAGCTATAATCATGGCTGCAACTTTTCCACTCGCTTCCTACTCACCATGTTTGCCTTTCTCGGATGATATTGTATATCCACATCATAATCTTTTATAAGCTTCAACCATCTTCTTTGTCTCATGTTCAGTTCTGTCTGGGTAAAAATGTATTTCAAACTTTTATAATCTATATATACCTTATATCTCTCCCCATACAAATAGTGTCTCCAAATTTTTAAAGCATAAACACTACTGCTAGTTCCAAATCATGCATAAGGTAGTTCTTCTCATATGGCTTCAACTATCTAGAAGCATATGCTATCACCCTGCCTTCTTACAACAACGCACAACCCAATCTTTGTATAGAAGCAACACTGTAAATAGCATACTCCTCACCACGTATTGGTAAGGCTAGCATTAGAGCAGAAACTAACTTCTTCTTCAACTACTGAAAACTATTTTCACAATTCTCACTCCATTCATACTTTATCCCTTCTGTGTCAGTCCGGTTAATGGACTTGCAATCTTGGAAAAGTCTTCCACAAATCTTCTATAATATCCTACCATTCCCAGAAAACTTTTGATTTCTTACACATTCTTAGGTCTTAGCCATTCAACATAACTTTCACTTTTTCAAGGTCTGCTGATATTCCATCTCCACTTACAATATGCCCTAAGAAAGAAACTTGTTCTAACCAGAACTCACACTTTGTGAACTTAGCATATAGTTTCTCATTCTACAATCTGGTTAGAACGAACCTCAGATGTTCTTCATGCTCCTCTTTTGATTTAGAATACACCGTCACATCATTAATAAACACCACCACAACACAAGTCCATATAATCTCTGAAGACTCTGTTCAAAAGATCCATAAATGCTGCTGATGCATTGGTAAGACTAAAAGGCATGACAACAAATTTGTAGTGTCGATACCTGGTCCTGAACAATGTCTTTTGTACATCCTTTGCTCTAACTCTCAGCTGGTGGTATCTTGATCTCATATCAATTTTCAAAAATACCATTGCTCTTGCCAGCTGATCAAACAAATCTTCTATTCTTGGTGGAGGGTACTTGTTTTTTATAGTCACATGATTCAACTCCCTGTAGTCTATGCATAACCATATACTACTTGTAAGCCCTGGAAAATTTTAGTAAATAATTCCAAGATGAACTTCGAAAATAATCCCTAAAAATCACTCCAAATTAAAACTAAATTTCGAAAAGTCCTAAACCATGAATGAATCAAAAAATTTCTTAATCATGAGAAAATGAAAATCCTTAAAAATAAAATAAGAACTCAGTGGTCTTCAAATTCAAAACCACTACGTACGAAAAATTCCATATTTAACTCCGACTTATAAGAAACGGGTAATATAAAGCCTAAAAACAAATTATTAAAAAGTAAATAACGATTAACTTTCGAAAATGAAACCCAATTCAAAAATTCCGAAAACGTTAAAAGATAATAAATACTTACAAAAATAAAATTTAAAATAAACTTCTCAAATTAAATATGTTGTATGAACATAAATATCAGTTTCCAAATTGGCAAAGGTCTAAACCGGAAAATCACTCGGAAACCTTAACCGGAATACAATAGTGTAAGTCCGACAATCTAGTGCCCTTAACCCAAGAGGCCGAGATGTAGTTAAAATATATAGAATAGCTTATAGTAATATAAGTTTGTTTAAAAATATCAGATTGGTAAATTTTTGACCTATTTCGAACCCATTCGGATATAGACTTCGAAAAGCTTGTCTCGGGGCTCGAGATATCAAAAACATACCAATAGTACCGTTATACTCATAATTTCATAAGATTTCTAAATATATCAGTTATGAAATTTTTCGGGTTATAAAAGTTACAGTTATAACCTTTTTATCGTATTTTCATTATTACCGGTAATTGATTAGTCATTTGCACTATTCATTTTTATTTCATTACAAAATTTTATTATTTTTATAAAGCCTTATATTTTTAGATAAATATTTTATATGTTATAAAAAATTTTGTTTTTCTAAAATTTAGTTCGTTTCAGGTCTTTACAAGATCAGATTCTGTTTAAGATCTGATACTAAAAATAAAATAAATTAATTTAATAATTGGAAAATATTTTAAAAATATTTTTATTTTCATAAAATAATTTTCTTAGAATTTTTCGGGTTATAAAAATATCATTTATAGCCCCTATTCGCGTATTTTGATCATACCGGTAACATATTTGTTAAAATACTAAAATAATTCAAATAATTATTTAATTTTAATTATGAAAAATCTGCTACAAATATTTGGAATAAATTTTCCAATTTTATTTTATTTTGATTTATTTTATTAAGAAAGTACTCCTACAACCCATCTTTTCAAGTGCACCTTTCATACATCACTTCTTTTTCACTTTAATCTTTCTACACTTCATTATCAATTCTTGGCAGATTTTTTTTTACTCCTTTTGGCTGCCTTTTGTCCTTTGAAACCCTCCAAAAATTAATTACAATAACTCTCTTTCAATACTTCTTCAAAAAGCTATACATACCATTAATTACATTACAATTTCAAGTCAAAAGCAAACCAAATTTCTCTCTCTCTCCCCCTCTCTCTTTCACTGAATCCCCCCAAATTTTCTGCCTTGCTTTATTTTTTTCTCTTTCAATTAATTAATACATATTAAATGCACTCATTTTCTCTCTCTCTTTCATTTACACCTTCAAACCTTAACCATTCTTTACACTTTTCTCTCTCTTTTTCCTCTCTTTCTTTCTTCTTTCTCTCTTGTTCTTTCAAGAATAACAAGCTGCCCTCATTCCATTCTTGAGCTTCCATACTTCATTCCTAAATATTTCTAAGCAAATCTTCTTCCCAAAGCTTCATAGGTGATATAGGTAAAGTGTAATGAAGGTTTCATGCATCAAATGACTTTCCATAAGCTTAAAAACTTAGGATGATGATGCCAATAATGAAACACTCCTTTCTCTACTTTTATTATCTTGTATTTCAATTATTTTCTTGTTTAAAGTTGATATATTTTGTAGATCTAAATTTTTGTAGCTTTTATTTTGTTTATGCCATAGATCTTGTTATTTAAGTTGTTATATTTGTTATTTCTTATGATTTATGCATAGATCTATCATCCACATATTCATCTTAGTGATTCATCCATTTAAAACTAGTTTAGAAGACTAGATCT
The DNA here is from genome assembly GCA_024138025.1 of Combretum micranthum. Lineage (NCBI taxonomy): Eukaryota > Viridiplantae > Streptophyta > Magnoliopsida > Myrtales > Combretaceae > Combretum > Combretum micranthum. Next base: position 20,028 of record JAMXBD010003210.1, on the reverse strand, counting down.
AGTGTTCTGAGTTCATAAATACATTAGACCTTTGTTTATATTCATGAACAACTTGCTATAACATGATGATGGTAGGAAAGTTGTAGGAAACTCAAGATCTATTTTATTTTCAAGCAAAATGATTTTTGAAAATTCGGATGAAAATGGGACCATATTTAGAAAAGTGATTTTTCAACTTCAAAATGTATATTTTTCATTCAAAATGAAGGGCTTAGGGTACAGATACCATAAATGAAAGATTTTGATAAGTAAAGTTTAGATCAATGATGTTTATAGCTTATTACCATGCATTTTTTTATGTTTATGTTCATGTTCATATTAAGTATAGATCTAGTTATGAACTCAAACAAAATTGAAATTCGTCTTTTGGCAAGACCCCCATTTAAAAACCACTTTCCAAGTGTCAAAATGTAATTTTTACTTAAGAAAATGAAGGTTTGATATATGTATATCATCAAGACTTCTTTTTTACAAGAATCAAAAGTGATTTTCAAAAGTTATTTTCAAATAAAAATTCTATTTTCGGATTTTGGCCAAGGCCTATTTTAAAAACATGTTTACCAACTTAAAAATGAAGTTTTTATTTAAGAAATGAAAGGCTCTTAGGATAGGATATGTAAGGAATGGATTTTCATGAGCTTAGATAGATTTTATCAAAGGATATAACCAAAAATGAATTTTGTAAATTCGGATTCCAACCAAGACCAATTTTTAGAACCCATGTCAACTCCAAAACTCATGTTTTATGTGAAAAATAAAGTATAGGTAATAGATATCATTAAGCAATGATTTTTACAAGTTAAAATGAGTTTAGGCATGAGTAATGTGTAAAACAAGTAATGGAATTAAAAAAAATTTTGAGTTAGTGATCAAATTGTCAAATTCGTAATTTGAGATGATGCATATGTAATCACTTAGTATTTGAGCTCAAATTGCAAGTTTTATGTGTTAAATGAAGTCCTTAGGTAATTGATATAGTAAAGCCTTAAATTTTAATGCTTTAAACAAGTTTTTCCCAAAGGAATCACTCAAAAACCACTTTTTACCAAATTCAGATTTTGGAATCAACCCCACTTGAAAACATGTTTACAAAGTGTAAAATAAAAATTTTTATGTAGCAATGAAGGTCATAAGTAATATATATAATGAAGAATCAATTTTAACAAAAATAATTATATTTTCTTAAGTAATAAATCCAAAACAAATGGAAATGCTCAAAGTTAGAAAACTAGACTTTTCATAAATAGTTGTTTTATGGTCTTGCAAGATAAAAAGTTATAAAATTTCCTTGTTACAAAAATCATTAAGATCATGTATGCATTAAGCTCATCTCATGTCATTCATTTTAGGAAATCATTCATATTGCATGTATAATTGAATTGACAAGTAGAAACATTTCAAGCATTTACAAAACTATTTTTCAGAAATTGAAATTGTTGCTGCCCTAATCTGATCCGACCTTTTCGAAGCTTCAAAGTTTTCAAACTTGAAAATAATATTAGAAATAGATAGATCTTTCGAAGTAGATAGAAATCGATATATAATTTGCAGGATTCCGAGTTAAAATGACCAAGTTATGACCGTTTTAAGTTGGAATTTCTGCTTATGACGCGAATTGCGAATTTGATAGTTTGAATGAGATAGTTTGGATTAGTTAAGTGATGAAATACTTATTAGAGTATTTCTTCCTTTTTAGGAGATCCCGAGATCGACGATTCCCTGCCACCAAATTATTATTACTAGAAGATTGGTGATCCAATGGCCGAGTGAGTTTTCTCCTTGTTTTGTTACCTTGATTGTGCTTGTAGTTAGTTGCATTAGAATTATAGGAACAAGATAAAAATCGATATGAATGGGGATGGGATATATGATGAGGCTGTGATGAATGTAGGCCAAAGAATACTAAAGCATATCGAAACCACGATTTGATTAGATAACTGCACTGTTCATATTATTTCTGTTTTGTGTATGATATTGGCTGGTCACTCTAAAGAATGTATAAATATTTTACCTAAGCAAAAATTAAATTGGTCATGCATCACATCGGACATATTACATTTGGTAGCGTGCTACTCCTACGCAGGTCGATCGGTATGGTTCGAAGACTCGTTTGGATAATGAGACCCGGATCAGAGCTCATTCATAGGAAACTAAGGCGCATCGGGGATGCATTCCATGTGTGAGCCTGGACGAGGCGAGTGCTATGAGCCGAGGGCTTGGGGACTAGCAGCGATTGTGTAGACTTCAATACCATCCCTAACCGAAGATACGGAGGGCATAAATCCGTTCTGTGTGTGGGTTTCGATACCCATACATAATTGCTTGCTCACTGTTTGTTCATGCATAGCATATGATTGATTAATGCTTGCTTGTTCTGGTATGGAACTAAGGGAATTTTCACTAAGCTAGTGTAGCTTATACCCCAATAGTTGTTTAAATGAACAGGTTTTCTCAAGAATGCAAAGTGGGGACCGAATTGGTTGGAGCCGAGAATGACTCCGGGATTTTGGCAAGGAATACGAATGTTTGAAGTTATCAACTAGGTTTTATGATTTGCCATGTAGTAATTTTATGTAGTTGAATCTTTTGATGAATTGAAATGGAAGTTGAATGATTTGTATTTTGAAGTATAGTGATTCATATATGAAGTATAGTGGTTTGTATCTGAAGTATAGTAAATTTGTATTTCCTTTATATTGTTACTCAATTGTATCAACATAAAATGTATCATTCCAATGTGTCTCCTCTATGTGTTAGATGCCTTGTACATGGTATGGAAGCCTTCGCGTGACTGAGATGGTCATTCTTAGGCTTTAATATTGTGTACGGCGGACTGTCACGTTTAGGGTACCCTTCGGGGCGTGACACTACCATCCTTCTTCTTCACAAATAGAACTGAAGCTCCCTAGGGTGAAACACTGGGTCTAATAAACTTCTTCTTCAACAAATCATCTAATTGCACTTAGAGCTCTACAAGTTCTATAGGGGCCATGCTATATGGTGTCTTTGAAATTGGTGTAGTACCAGGCATCAAATCTATACAGAATTCCACTTCTCTCTCCAATGGTAATCCTAGTAAATCCTCTAGAAAACCTTCTGGGTACTCACACACAACTGAAATCTGGGATGGGTCTTTCTTTGGTTTATCCCCTATCACCATAGCTGGCAAAGATGATCTACCTCACATCTCATATGTAGGCAATTTGGAGGTCCTTGCACTTCAAGTTTATAAAAAAATTTATCTATATCCTCCAAACTAAATTCTATTACTAGATTTCGATAATCTATTACAGCCTGATATAGCACCAACCAATCTACTCCCAATATTACATAAAAATCTAGCATATCTAAAACTATAAGATTTGCAAGTAAAACTCTACCTCCTATCTCTATATCTGCATTCCAACAAATCCTATTCAATACAGATCTACTTCCCAAAGTTGTACTAATAGAGAAACTTTCAGGCATATGCTTCACATGTACACCACAAACAGACACAAACATCTTAAACATATACGAGAAACTCGCACCAATATCAAACAATACATAAGCTCTAGGCAGGAGTATAGGTAACGTACCCACAATAGTGTCAACATTAGCTATATCTCTGTGCTGGAGAGCGTATATTTTAGTTGGTGCCTTGTGTCCTTGACCAAAATTCTGAAGCCTACCAAACTTAGTTCTTGGAATAACTTGTTTTCTCAGATCCTTACAATCAACTGCCCGGTTACCTCTGTATCCACACTTGAAGCATAAAACTTGAGGAAGAACTTTTTCTATGCAAACTCTAGGGATATAAGCCACAAAAGAAACAAGCATTCTTATGCCTTTTGCAATCCTTAAGGTCATGTGGTCCAAAGCATCTTATAAAGACCCAGACTCACCCCTATAGTTAAAATAGATGAATCTAGATCTCCAATCACATATAACCTGCAGCATTATATGTAAGGTTGATTACCAAGATCAGTCTGGATATTTGTTTACATAAATCTCTTAAAAGAACAAATTTTAATAACTATCAACTTATAGAACTTTATAGAAAAACATATCATTTACATATAATATATAGATTCATTACAGATAGATATACATATAGATATTACAAACAAGGCTTATAAACAAGCCATTTACAAAACACATAAGTTTAGCAAAACTACCATAACTATTACATATGCCTTCCTATCTATGCTATTACAAAAAATTCCATCAAAGTCATGGTTGTTCTAATCCTCCCAATCATCTAAGAACTCTTTAAAATCCATCCCATACCCTATGCTGGTGTAGAGCTCATCATGGTCATCAATACCTAAAATATGAAATAATGAGCCAAAGGCCCAGTACGCAAGTAACAAGAACAAACATACAAGCTTAAACTACATGCAAATGCAACAACCATCAAGTTAATATAAATTCTTTAATTAGTCAAACAACTCTAGAGTATTCAAACTCCAAACAAGAAGGATATTTGGGGATCCTGAGTAACGATCTCGACACTCATGGGGTTGATATAAGTTGTTCGGGGACTTATATCTCCTAAATGATATATCTATGAATGAAAAAGTAGCTTCCTCTAGGGTTCAGCCATTTTACAACTTTACTTAACTTAATTCATAATATCACCTAATTTAAGTGTTCCCATAAACAATTGAATTAAATTATATTATTTCTCTTTAAGAATAAGCAAATGTTATATCGATACCAATAACCCTATCAACTACCCACCTTACCACTTATAAAAGTCTTATCAAGGTGTCGCTCACCGAACCAGATTCAACGGCATAATAGACAATCAATTCAAACAACTTAAGTTTTATCTCAAATTAGAGTAGATTTTGTTATGCCTATCCTAAGCAAGAAATCAAACACATTACTGTGTACCTAAATCAAATAGGGAATTAATAAGCGTAGCCAAGCAAGGATCTATCACTGTTTCAAGAGAATCATCTCAAATCAACATTCAAATTTTAATTCATACATAAACATAATTAAATCCAAGAAAAACAATCAAACAAATTCAAATAAATTCAACACAAGGTCTTAACATAGTATTTATACATAATACAACATCATATAGGCTCAACAAATACTCAAAGAAAATATGATAAGCTAAAGGAATGGTTTTGAAGAAGTTTTGAAAATGGAAAACTGTAAGGGACACGTTGGCCTTCAACATCAGTGGTGTAGGGGTGGTATAGTATGAACAAAAAGCTCTACACTTGCCATCATAGGTAGCTGTCACGCCCCAAAGTGTGCCCTACACGTGACAGTCCGCCACACTCAATATTTAATCTCAAGTAAGACAACCTTAGTCTTCCCATGAGTTTAAACATCGGGTGTAAAGCTCGCTCTCAACATTTATAGACCATACTTTGCTTCGTAGAAGCTTAAAGAGATATACACAGCAGCAAGAATGTAAATCATAATCGTCTTACAGAGAATTATTCTATTACATGATCTAGGGGGCATACCCCCGATAACTTCAGCGGTCAGTTCTCAAGCCTACAAATTTCCTTTCATTAACCTTTAATTACCGGTTCAAGGATCCGGACTAGAGGCCGATATTAATCCTTAGGCCCCCAGGCCCCATCAAAAGCTCCTTAGTATCTATGAGCTGTACCTGGTGTCCACAGGTCCTCGGAGATAGCCAAAGGTATTCATACTGCAACAGGAAACTATTGGGGTATAAGCTACACTAGCTTAGTGAGTGAAAACTTCCGAATTACAATTAACACAACGCATTCAACCAAGTAATTAAGCAACCAAGTGAAATGCATCAACAAGTGAGTTTAACAAACATATGACCAGCCGGAAATCATATGTGGATGGACTTGCGCCCTCCATCCCGGGTTAGCAGATTAACGAATCCTGCGGTACGACGCCGTTTAAGCTCACGGTCAACTGAACAATAATTCGTTTTATGGATCACGATTAACCAACAAGTATTCGTTTTATGGATCACGATTAACCAACAAGTATTCGTTTTATGGATCACGAAAAACCACCCAATGCTAATGCTCCATCCCCATCGTGATATGAATGAATCCAATTACCATTGAGTCAAATATACATTAATTCAATTCTTTTAGGTGGCCAATAATTATTCGCAGACATTCAATATCACACACTAGATATTCAATCCATAGCTTAACACCCGGTTTCGATATTTCTTAAGGTTCATTTCACACATCAACAACAGACAAATCTATAATTCCCATATAACCCCATCATACATAATCATCCTTTTTATCTTCACTTAGCTACTAGTGCGACTATCATTACAATCACAAGCAATAATTGAAATCGGAAGAGGAACTCACTCGGCCATGGTACGCCGGTCTCTTATCAATGGTGGTCGGGTGATACGGTATCGTCGTGTTCGGGTTCACCTACCAAATAAGAATAGCCTAATAAGAATCTCATCACTAAACTAATTCAAACTATGTATCTATACTTCACAAATCGGAATTCTCGCTATTTGCGGAAGTTCCAACTTAAAACGGCCATAACTCGGTCATTTTAACTCGGAATTTCACAAATTTTATATCGATCTCTATCTACTTCGAAAGATCTATCTATTTCTAGTATTATTTTCAAGTTTTGGAAGCATTAAGGTCACGGAACAGTGGGATCAGTTCTGTTCTGTCACTTTCCCGATTTCGAAAAATTGTTTCGCTTTTGATAAAAAGGTTCCTAGTTGATGATTCATGTATAGATGATATATGAATGAATTCCTAATATGAATATTATGTAATGAGCTCAATATATGCATGGTTTTGATGATCTTTGATATGAACTCACATGAACTCCTAATTATCAAGAAATTCCATGATGATTACTTATAAGAAGCCATTCATTTCAAGTTTATATTTCCTAGGGTTCTTATGATTTTGTTCTTGAAATTTGCTTGTTCTCTAAATAAAAATGAGTTCCCAATATCCATATTAATCATGACCTTCATTTATGCACAAAAATCCACATTTTTCATTGAGTAGATATGTTTTTGAACAAGCTATTTGTAGAAATCCGAATTTTGTAAATTCCATTTCCTTGCATTTTCTTTATGAGAAAACTTGTTAAATGCATCGAAAATTGAAGTTCTAATATACCTATCATCTAAAGACTTCATTTAACTCATAAAACATGCCATCTTAGCTTGGATACTAAGTGTTCATGTAGGCACCATCCTAAATTACGAATTTTACTTCTAGTCACCATCTCAATATTTTTCATTCTAACTTTACTACTTGTTTTACATTTTCCTCTTGCCTAAACTCATCTAAACTTATAAAAATCATTCCTTCAATATACCTATTACACATACCCTTCATTTTTCTCATGAAACATGAGTTTAAAAATGATTTTGGGGGTTTTTAAAGTAGGGTACTAAATTCATCCGAATTTCCAATAAGTCATTCCTAACAAAACCTTTTCTTTTTCAATCTTCTTGCCTTCTACACATGGAGATCTACCATCTACATATATATATAGTCAAGACTACATTTTTATATTCATCAATGCATGAAAATCAAAATAATCATATGAACATGAATATAGATGAAGATGTGAATGTTTAAACACTAGATCTACTACATATCATGCATGATTCATGAGTTTCATGGCATGTACATGATATATATGCAAGATCTCTACTTTACATGCATGAATAAGAGAATATCTTAACAAAAACTCATTGAAACATTAGATCCATGTCTTGTGATGGCTTGATATTCTTGTTCAAGTGTTTTCATGTCCCTAGCATAAGCTCATTGGGTTTAAAGGTGAAAACACACAAGAAATAGCTTTGCCATTACAAGATCTAGGAAGAACAAGGCTTAAAATCAACCTACCAAAAGAGATCAAAGGTGGAAATGAAGAGAAATTGAGTTGAAAGTGTGAGAGGAAGGGGGGGGGGGGGACTCACGGCACAAATAGGAAGAGGAAGAGGGAGTTTTCTTCTTTTAGAAAAATTTGAACAAATGGAAATGAAGAGAGAGAGAATAAATGAAGCTTATATATGCATAGATTAGGGTTTTTGATGGAATAAAATAGCAAAAATTTAATCAATTGAGAGGGGAAAAAGGGGAGGGGCGCCGGCCACATGGGGGAGGTGTGAGTGTGTGTTTGAAATTTGTTTAATTTGTAATTTAAGTAATAAAATGTAATATTTGTAATAATTTAATAGGAGACAAAAATTTCTTGGAAAAGAAAATATAATTGAGTAGTTGTAAGGATGTAAGAATAGGGTATGGTAGTGTGTAGTATAGGTTGTACTTGTGAATAGTAGACAAGACATCTACTTTACCGGTTGTAACGAAAACACGGGAAAAGCTATAACTGTAATTTTTATAGCTCGGAAAATTACGAAATTGATATTTTTGGAATCCTTATAAAATTACGGTTCTAATGAATATTCCGGAACATTTTTCTGAATCCGTGGTCCGGGCACGCTTTTCCGTAATTGAGCTCGGGAAGGCCGGAATTGAAAAATTCCCGAATTTAAAACTTTCAAAGGTTTAAAATGTACTTTAGAACAATAATTCAAATTCATTTACTTTATAAAATTTCTTTTATTGTGAAATCGAAGGAAAGCCGGATCTAGGGTTTCTAGGCTCCTCTCACTAAACTGGAATCGGACCGATATAGGGTTTCGTTCTCTGGTTTCCAAAGTTCGTCCGATTACTATCCGATCACTAGGAGAACTAGGGTATACCTTATAAGAATAATAATAATAATAATAATAATAACAATTTAGGTGACTAAAAACATTAAATCGTACTGAAGACTCACTAATTACCGGTAATAATGAAATACAAACAGATTTGTAAAATTAGATAATTCTAGCTATGTGAAAATTTGTAAAACTAATAACTTAGAGATCCTTTAGAAATATAAGTCTAACGGCATTAAAACATATTCTTAACATTTCGAATCCCAGAGCGTGTTTTTCGAAACTGGCACCTGATCTATTGGAATAGGTCGGAATTTCATTGAATCTCATCTTTACAGAGTATCCTAGACTTAATATGAACCGATTACACCTTTTCTCTTGTTCCAACTCCTTGGTTTAGGAATACGAGTTTGTCAGATCTAGGTTACCGAGTTTCTTGGGAGTTTTGGAGGCTCAGGTTTCCCGGTTAACCTTTCGGTTTACGCCATTGCCAATATAAAAACTGATATTTCACACTTATATGACTTGTCTGATGGGTGAGTTTTATTTTAAGGTTTACTCTCGTAAGTATCAAATATCTCACCATGTTCTCGGAATTCTTTTGGGATTAAGTTTCATTCCCGAAGCCAATCACTATTCACTCCTTAACAATTTGTTTTAGGGCTATATTTTATCCGAATTTATAAGTCGGAGTTAAATATGAAGTTTGTATCGTACTAGAGGTTTTAGAATGGAAGTATATTGGGTTGCTATTTTGTTTCTGAGGTTTCTTATTTTTCTCACAACTCAGAATTTCTGGATTCGTTCGGAATTTAGGACTCGTCGAAGTTTGGTTTTTTTTTTTTTTTTAACTTGGAGGGACTTTCAGGGTTTTATTTCCTAAGTTCATTTTTAGGATTATCTGTTGAAATTTTCCAGGGCTTACAGTAGCGTTTAACCAAACGCCGGTTGTGTTATGGCCTATGCTGGCGGCATTGAGCAGGTGTAGACTGCAACTCCAATTTTTACAAAAATCTTAGAGTTCCACGGGGTCAGTCCATGTCCATGAATATCCCCCAATATTGGCAGTGTTAACCTTAACGCCAACAGTGTTAAGGCGGTGTACACTATAGTACAGATTTTCGAAAAATTGTAGACCTCCCCTATTCGAAAACACAACTTTTTACCCAAGTTTTCATTTCCAAACTTCCTCTCAACACATTTTTAACACCATACCTTAACCTATATGTATTCTAATTCTTTTAAACACATAAAATCTACACTTTCAACTCACCAAACACTACTTCTAACCACTTCAATACATTAACTAAAACAATCAGTCACTCACTTTTCAAGCAACCAAACTCATGCACAATTCCACTACTCAACTTGAACATAAACCAAACTCAAATATCACCACTTAAAACACTTCAAAATATACAAGACACCATTTCAAACACATTTCTACACTCTTAATTACATATAGCCACTTCAAACATTCCTCTACACTTCACATTAGCCCCAACCATACTTAAACATTGTTTCAAACATTTCAACTCTTCTCATTACTTCCAAAACACATATAATAAGTTCTAATAACATCAAAACATAACTTAACATTCAACTAACATAAGAAACCACTTAAAGCTCATATAACATCAAAATGCATACTAGCATGAACTCTATATCCAATGTAAAGGAAAGAACAAATAAATGAACTTGTAAAATTGCATTATTTACATGAAAGAACCTTGTCTTATGGAAAACTCTTGAACCTTTAGTGCTTGTCTTGCTAAGGGTTTAGAAGCTATTGTAAATGAAGAAAGAAGAAGAACAAAAGAAAGAAAAGAAATGAGATTTTAGGATTGATTTTTGCTACTATTCGAAAAGTGTGTTTTTTTATTAAAATATGACTAGTACTTATCAAAAACTTTGACTTTTGGGCGCTGCTATGGGTTGGGCTTTATTTGGCATACATTCGACTTATTTTGGGCTCAAAACTAGCTTTAAGAGTGGGCTTGGAATTTGACAAAATTTCTACTACATATTAACTCAAATCTAAGCTTTAATTAACAAAACCCAACACTAAACATACACATTAATACTCATAAAACACTAATATTAATTATACTACACATACACACATGTAACCACAAATTTACATTAACTAACACAATATCATGTACTAACATAAATCATATTCATCATGCATCAAGATTATGCACAAATTCATTAACACATTTATAAAATATGAGTTGGGAAATTATGGCTATTTCATTCTCCCCTCCTTCAAAAAGTTTCATCCTCGAAACTTAATTTACCTCGTTTATTGTTTAAATATCATTTCCTTCTCGAGTTCCCATGTTGCTTTTCTATTCGTTTGTACAGTCTAAATAACTTTTAAAAAAGGAATCACTTTTTTTCTCAACACTTTATCAATTTTATCAAAGATCTTGATCGACCTTTCAATTATGCTAAGATTTGGTTGAACTTTTGGCTGATGAGAAGAAACAATGGCATCCTGATCTGATATGCACTTCCTTAGCGGAGACACATGAAAGCTGTCATGTACTTCTGATAAGCCTAGGGGCAAAGCCAGTCGATAAGCTAATGGTCTAACTTTCTCAAGAATCTCATAAAGACCATTATACCTCGGATTTAATTTGCCCTTAACCCCAAATCTAATAACACCTTTTGTTGGAGAGATTTTGAGGAACACATGGTCACCCACATCAAATTCTAGTGGTATTCTCCTCATGTCAGCATAACTTTTGTACCTGTCTTGAGCTACTTTCATCTTTTGCTTCACCACTTGTATCTTGTCTATAGCTTGTTGAATCAATTTCGGACCTAGTATAGCTTGTTCTCCAACTTCATCCCTATATAATGGTGATCTGCATTTTCTTCCATACAAAGCTTCATAAAGAGCCATCTGAATTGTTGCTGGAAACTATTATTGTAAGCAAATTCGATTAGTGGAAGATAATTGTCCCATCGATTACCAAAATAAAAAACACATGCCCGAAGCCTATCTTCAAGTATCTGGATAGTCTTGTTAGATTGCCCATTTGTTTGGGGGTGAAATGTAGTACTAAACTAAAGTTGTGTGCCCAAAGCTATGAGTAAACTCTTCCAGAACCTACTGACAAATCTGGTGTCTCTATCATAAGTGATCATTATTGGAACACCATGTAATCTCACTATCTCCTTAATATATATATATATATATATGCCATTTTCTTTAGAGAATCACCAACTCTCAAAGGTATAAAGTGAGCCGATTTTGTCAATCTATCAACAATTACCTAAATAACTTCATGTTTAGCGATAATCCTTGGCAATACCGATACAAAATCCAATCTAATTTCTTCCCCACTTCCACTTAGGAATCGACCAAGGTTGAAGCTCTACACCTAGTCTTTGATGTTCGATTTTAATTTGTTGCAAGTTAGACACCTTGACACATAGCTTGCAACATCTATCTGAGTCCTTCCCACCAATGATTCCTCTTCAAGTCCATATACATTTTAGTGCTTCCGAGGTGGATGGAATATGATGATAGTGGGCTTCTTTTCAAAATTCATCTCTCAACTTGTGTATTTCCGTATAAAGATTCTAAATGACCCAAAGTTTAATTTATAACTAATACATGTAGATTGATTGTTGCATGTGTGTTATGTGTTTGAGTGAATTACGTATTTGTTATGTGAATGTGATTTAATGTATGTGAATAGATAATAAGCTAGAGTAATATACTTAACATGATAGTTTGGTTATGCAATTCAATTATTATGTTAATGCAAGTGGTTGTTGTAGTAATTAATGTTTGATGAATTAAATGTGTATTTAGATAAATTCTTAACCTATAAGCCTAGCAGGTTTTGGCCTTCTTAAGCCTAATACAAGCCCAAATTTAAGCTCAAACAAGGCCCAAAGCCTTTTCCAAATTCTGCCGTAAAAGTCAACAATGTTAGGATAGATATCAAAGTTCATTTGCATCATTAGACAATCTAAAACATAACAAAAGGAGACAAATTCGTAATTCCTTCAAAGCCCAATATTTGAAGACCCAAATCAAGTTTTCTTGGACTCAACATACCATAAATCCTTCCTCAAGCCTTATATATACATTGAGGTAAATTTATTTGTTTTGAGATGTCTTATTTTCTCTTAATCCATGAAATATACATGTATAGTATAATACAAGTAGTTAATGTGCTAAATTCTTGTTGAGATGTTATAGAGTGGTTAGGAAAGCTTTAGAATGCTTAACATGTTATAGATAGGTTATAGTAGGCTTTTCATGTGGTTGGAATGAGTTGGAAGAGGTAAAATGTAAAAATTTTGAGTTTGGAAACAGAGGAAAACTGCAATGCGAATTGCAAATGTACACCGCCGACGTACATGCCGGCGATAAGTTTTTAATTCTAACCTTTTTGGGAATTTTATCAAACGCCGTCGGCATTGAAGACAGAATTTGCCGGCGTTAAAACCCTGATTTCTGACATTTCGAAATTTCCTTAAACGCCGCTGGCATTGACGTCGACAATGGCAGCGTAAAACTCCAAGTTTGGTACATAATGCATATTTCTTAACGCCGCATTATATGCCGCCGGCGTATGATCCTACACCCCGGCATTAAGGTTTGCATTGCTGGCGTTAATGGCCGCGCGTGGACTTATAAACTTCAAGTTTTTCTATCTCATTCCAACTTCTTCCAATCATGATATAAGACTTTTTAATCAAAGATTTGCCTTGTATGATGTTGTATATATGTTATGTGATGACTTTAGATATTTTTACTTGAGGTTCAATAAATTTTTCCTAAGTTCTAATATAAATATAAGATTGACTTAGGATAGTAATGTGACATAGTTGATTTATGTGGAATAGAAATAAATACTCAGTTAGAGATTCCCGTCAATTCCCAAATCAAATTAGGTACACAATACTTTGATTGATTGTTGCTTAGGATAGATATATAACAAATTGACTTTAATCGAAGATTCATAAGAGATATTGAAATTAGTGGTGCTTTACATCGTTGAATCCGGAACCAGGGAGCGACAACCTTATCATGATGCAATCGCACGGTAGTTTAGGCACTTAGCCCAATCCTTTGTCATGATGCAATGACTCAAATCCATGATGCAATGGTGATTTCTTTTATTGGCTAAGTGGGTAGCTAATAGGGTTGACTGTATCGGTATATCCTCTACTTAGGCTCGGAAGGAAATAATATGTTTTAGTTCACAGGTATAGGACCGTTGAACTAATTGATGTTATAGACCGGGATAAGTAGAGTATATAAAGGAGTATGAACCCTAAATGATGCTATTATATTCTTTATCGGCTAGATATAGGAGATACAAATATCTGATCTATCTATATAAACCCCCTGAGCAGCTGCTGTTACTCAGGACCCTCAGAATTCCCAAGCTTGAATCAGAGTTTGAATACTCCAGTGTTGTTCTATTCACTTAACTAAAAGATAATGAAATTGTGGTGATTTATTGCATTGCATTTAGTTAAGTGAGCATTATATATCTATTTGTTTGCAATATTGTGTATTGGGTCTTTGGCTCATGCTGCTATCTTGTAGGTGATTTTGATTACGAGCTCTATGATGATATGGTTATGGGACTAACTGGGAGGATTCTGTAGATGACTAAGAGAGAGGGCTTAGCATATGCTTTAGATTCCTTTGATGTAAATTTTGTGAAGTGTTTAGGCTTATTTGTTACGCCTTGGAATGTATTTTGTGTTGAATTGTGTTGGTCCCAGATATGCAAACAAGAGGGGAGGGGTGAATTGTTTGCTTTTAAAAATTTGAAAACACTTAACAAATTAAAATCTTTGGAAACTTCTTTTAACAAATAATTTAGAGAATCAGATTATAACTTAGATAAATATTGTTTTTTGTAGAACTTAATAAGAAAAATATTTGAACAATAAATATAAACAATTATAATCAATAAAAATTGCAGAGTAATAAAGTACGGAAAATTAAATGAGCCCAGAAATTTATAGAGGTTCCTCCTTGCGAGTACGTCCTGTAAACCCCTGTTTTCTAAGCCCTAAACCTTAAGCCGGAAAGTCTAACCGGAGACCTTAAGTCAACCGATCTTGAGTAAAACCCTACAGTTTAGGTCCGACAAACCGAGTTCGTAAATCGAGGAGTTGAAAATAATTAAAGTGTTTAGAATAGTCCGTATAATATTTAATTATTAAAAATATCAGATTGGTTTATTTTCGCTTATTTTAAACCCGTTTGGATACTGCTTGGAAAGCGTGTCCCGGGGCTCGGAAAATTAAAAAATATATCTTTAATATTTTAGACTCGTATTTTTATTAGGATTTCAAAAATATCAAGTTTAGAATTTTTTCGGATTTTAAAAATATCAGTTATAGCTTATATAAGCTTATTTTACTCTTACCGATAACTAAATTTTTTAAATTTCTAAAAATAATTTAATTGATTATTTTATTTAAATCATAAAAAATTCTGCCACTTAAATAAAAATATTTTTTTTAATTTATTTCATAATTTTCTTATTCAAAAAGCCACTTTATCTCAAGTACACATACATTATCATTACTACACATTATTATGTCTTCTTTTGCTTTTTCTTACACTTCTCTTCCCCAAAATTTGCAGCTGCCCATTCCCTATAAATTAGCCACTTTTCATTATTTTTAATTATTTATTTGATATTTTAAAAGTCTCTTTTAGTTATATGGATGCAACTTGTTACACTTTCAAAAATACAAGTAAAATCAAACAAAACCACCCCCTACACCACACTACAAATCACGCCAGCGCCCCCCCCCCCCCCCCCCCCCCCCCCCCCCCCCCCCCCCCCCCACCCCTTCACTTCAGCTTGCTGTTTTCTTTTTTAAAAATTATTTAACACATACACACTCTATATTAAGTATCTTATTCCCTCCCTCTTTCATCTTTACAAACCCTATATTTCCTCTCTCTTTTTCCCTCTCTTTTCTCTTTTCCTTCCTTGTCTTCTTGGAAAACAAGCTGTCCCCATTTTCTTTCTTGCTTCCACATATATTTCTTGCAATATTTAAGGTAATCATCCTCTTTTAGCTCTCATAAGATGTTATAAGGATGATATTGTGGATGTTTCATGCATCAAAGGACATTCCACAACTTAAAAGGCTATGGATGATAGCCAAGAAGTGAAACACTCCTCTAGATGATGATCACTCTTTTGTTCTTTAGTATTTTTGATATGGAAGCTTGTTTATTCTGTTTATTGATAACTTGTAGATCTAGGTTTTTACCAAGCTTAGTTATGTTTATGTTAGATCTAGAGTTTAAGGCCTATTACTAAGTTTTTCTTATGTGTTTCTGGTTGTATTTTGAGTAGATCTTAGATTCAAGTTGGAATGAAAAAGTAAAATTCGTAACTTGTCAATGCCCTATTTTAAAAACCCTCTTTCAAGTCTTAAAATGGAAGCTTTTGTTAGAAAATGAGGTTTGATGGATTTATATCACAAGGCTTCATCTTACAAGAATCAAAGTTGATTTTCAAAGTTTATTTTCAAAAACAAAAATTGTATTTTCGGATCAAGACAAAGATCCAAAATAAAAACATGTTTTCCCCCAACTCACAAATGAGGATTTTATTCAAGAAATGAGGGTTCTTGAGATATAATATGTAATGGGTTGTTTTCCATGAGTTTTGATGAATTTTCTCAAGATATGTCCAAAATAAATTTATGAAAGTTCGGATCAAGACCAAGACCTATTTTTTGGAACCCATCATTCAACCTTAAAATGAAGATTTAGACAAAAATTAAAGGGCTCTTATATAAACTTAAGGAATGAATTTTCATAAGTTTAAAATGAGTTTTCCTAAAAGGTATTGCTTAAATCAAGTGCTTTGTAGAAGACAAAATCTAGGTCTTTTTTCATTGTAAATTTCAAAGTGGAAATTCGTAATTATGAGGAGACCAATTTTGAAAACCTTCTTTTGATCTCAAAACAAGTATTTTATATTGAAAATGGAATGCTTTGATGATACATAAATAGGAAAACTATTTTCATTGAACTAAGGTAAGATTTAGTAAAGGGATACTCAAAACAAGACAATGAGTTTCAACTTGTGAATTTTCGGTTTTT
This sequence comes from Combretum micranthum, assembly GCA_024138025.1. Classification (NCBI taxonomy): domain Eukaryota; kingdom Viridiplantae; phylum Streptophyta; class Magnoliopsida; order Myrtales; family Combretaceae; genus Combretum; species Combretum micranthum. Next base: position 3,241 of record JAMXBD010003210.1, on the reverse strand, counting down.
ATGAATATGGATTCTTAGAAGTTTCTTTTGAACATTATGTTTGGGATTAGATAAGTATGTAATCTCTTAATTTTTTTTAGAGATCTCCTTGCAAGTTTAGACTAATATGAGTTAACCTAAGTAGTTAAATAGAGTAGATAGGGCAATTTTTCACAAAGGCTCAAATCTGGAATTTTCGCAACCCTACTGTACAGTACGTTTCCGACCCTTAAATGACCTTAAATGTTTGAATTAACTTAGAAATGGATAGCTCTTTTGAAGTAGGTATAAATCGGTATATTATAAGCTAAATTCCGAGTTAAAATGAGTTAGATATGACCTTTTTAAGTTAAGGATTCAACCTAGACGGAAATTGACGAACTAGTAAATAAAATTGTTAAGTTTAATAGAACTTCATAAGAGATGCTCATTGAGGGTATTCTTTGTACCTAGGTGAATTGGAGGACGGGTTAACCACTTCCCGAGGACTATTACGACTAGTGGATTTTCACTACATGGACAATGAGTTCATTTCTCAATTAATTATGCTCTTGGATGTGCTTGTAGTAGTAGTGGCATTAGACTTAGGAAAAGATAAAATTGTGTTTGAATGGTGATCTAAACTTGCATGAATGAACATAAGTATATCGAAGCAAGCTTTGTTGTAATAATCTTGTGTGAGCTACTATAGATTTGGAATGTCTGAAAATTGTATGGTCACTTTTAAATTATCTAAGTAATATGTCATGATTATATGAATAAACTGTATATGCATATCACGTAGTGAGTCTTATATCATTGTCGAGTATGTCTTTGGTGGACAAAGGTGTACTCGGGAGGCAGCGGGTCTTTAATGAAAGGGGACTAGGTCGCATGACTTATGGACCACCCCATTCGAATAATGAAACTATGGTTACATGACTTATGAACAACATTAAAAATTGTGGTTGCATGTCTTATGGACCACCCCACTTAAGATTGGGACAATGGTTGCATGTCTTATGGACCAATATTGGAATTGTAGTTGCATGACATATGAACTACCCCAAACCCCGAATGGAGGGCGTAAATTCATTCACTTATGACTACCGGAAAGTCATATGCTTGTTTGCTCATATGCTTGTGCATTCATATGGTTGCTTAATTATAACTTGCTTGTATAGATATTTTAGCTTGGTCGGGCATGTTACTTGAAGAAAATGAATCTCACTAAGCATTAGCTTATACCCCAACAGTTTTTGTTGCAGTGTTCCTATTTTTGGATGTTCCGAGAAGACATTTTGTGCAGGTTTACCACATGGAATTAAAGAGCTTTTGAGGAAGTCGGGGCCTAGTGTAGGCGTGGACTTCTAGGAAAATCTCTTTAATGTGAATTCATATATGTGTAATTGGAGCTAAACGATGTAGACTCCTATTATTTTGGCCGGGGTATGCCCCCTTGGCTTTTGTAAAGTTTAACTGTTAATCTTGTTGTGATTTATATTCTTAATGCTATGTATGCTTTCCTAAGACTACTCGAATCAAAGTGCGATCCTAATAGTTATGAAAGTACACCTTACACTCGATATGTAAACTTATGGGATGACTAAGGTGGTCATACTTAAGTTTAAGTATCGCGTGTGGTGGACTTTCGCGTTTAGGGTACCCTTTGGGGCGTGACACGTCCTCTCTTCCAGCTCCATTGCGGGGGATCCGGTTTCCAACCGGTCAATCCACTAATCCAATTAATCAAAAAGAGATTACAAACACCAATCGAATCTTGTTCTATCTCACAAGCCTATATCTATTGCTAACACAGACTACAAGATTTTTGTAATCCTCTCAACAATCTCAACACACTCAATACAAGAGTAGAGAATCTTCAATCAAGAGTTACAATAGACACTCTAAATATTTGAGCACAAGAACATAGAAGAAAATAAGTTTTGGAGTTTTGCACAAAATGTCTGACTAGTATTTGACTAGTGTCTGATGGAACATCTGATGAAGTAGAAGTATAAAATTGACGGTAAAATTTCAGCTCGTGTAATTCTGAATTTTTTCAATCTCGTATCTTCTGTTCTTGTTTTTCCTGAAACATTATACTATATATATAGAATATCCTGGTCTTTATCCTTCAGTTCAACGGGCTTTAACAACTTTATCTTTATCCAACAAAACACAATTTGCCATTGGAGCTTATTTAAAATTCAAAATAATTTGAAGAACTGAGATATTGATATCCCGTAATATCCTCAAAAACACAGCTTCTGGTTGTTAAAAGAAGATTATGAGGAGAGAAATAGATAAAATAGAGATTATCTCATATTTTGAAAACCAAATCTGGAGAGAATTCCGCATAAGTGCTTTGCTGGAAATTTTCCTGATATTGTGGAATAAAATCTTGAACAGTAAGATGAGTTGTTTGCTGTAACTAAAGGATATCACATAGTACGAAAAGATCCATATCCTTACCGATTTAGACCAGATTTGAAATTGATTCAAACCTTCCCACAAAATCCGAGAATAACAACAATCTTCAACTTGATACACTTCACATGATATGAAGAAGTAAAAAAAACACCGTACAGCAAGCTGCTTGAAGAAGATGAACAGTAAAAAAAATTTAAATAACTTGAAAGTTCAAATTCCTCATGAGATTTAAATCCTCCTTGTGAAACATATTAGATATACTCTTTAATATCTAAAGGAGTTAGGCCTTCAATCAATTACTTATGCGAGAAATCAATCCAATAAATCCGATTTAGAAAACTTGATCTGAACGTGACAGTTCTTTATACTGTCTGATGAAGAACCAGAAAATCTGACCTTCGTCTGATATATTAATACTTCACATTTGAATTTTCTTAGTGCCTGAGGTTTAAAGGATCAGAACCTTATTGTCTGACTTACTGTCTGATAATCTGCACACTGCACACTTAATAATAAATCTTATTATATTTTATTCTTCTTTAGTTATCATCAAAATAAAATAAAGAGAACCTAACATTCTCCCCCTTTTTGATGATAACAAAACCTTTGAAAAATTTTGTGATTTCAATTAAAACCATGTAATTATAAAAATATTCCAAAAAAAAAATTATCAACATCATCTCCCCCTTTTTGTTATCAACAAATAAACTTCCCCTGAGCAATGCTAAGAATATAACAAGAAACATCATATGCATTAATAAAACCACAAACTGAAGTTCAAATACATGCAAAAGCAGTAAAGAAAAATCAGTTCAACAAAAACTAAAAACTTATCAACGAAAATTAAAAC